>MU226438.1:174081-225161 GCA_018584345.1 Thuja plicata
TTCTTTCTTGCATTCATGGCTCCTCATATAGATTAGAATCATGTTTATTTTCATAGATTAGATTTGCATTCATATTTCCTTTCATAGACTAATATGCATTGCAATCATATAAATTAGATCTCATTTCCATGCATTTGAATCTCTCATTTCATGGTATATTTGCAATAGACACAACTAGGTCAATCTGAGGGCCTTTATTTTACATTTTTACACATCCATGACTAGAGAGCTATGGATCGATATTTGAGGCCTCATTCTTGAGCAACCTTGAATGGAATGATTCATAGAAGTGTGACACAATTATAGCACACAGCTCTACCTCTTCCTCTGGAGGTTCTTGTATCTTGTTTCTTCTTTAGCTTGTCTTCAACCTTGACAACAATTTGGTGGCACTTATGAACTGTGTCTAGAGTCAACAGAATAATTTCATCTTGAATGGTCCATTTAATCCCATTAAAATATCTTGCTACCTTCACTTTCTCATCCTCTACTACTCTTAACCTCATACAAAGTCTATTAAATTCTTCAGTGTATGAGTTCACATCTAGTTCCTTCTGTCTTAGACCTTGTCTTCTTTTATCCAATTGGATTTCATAATCCTTAGGGATATAAGCATCTTTGACTTTTGTAACCATAGCCTTCCATGAAGCAATGGGTCTCTTTCCTTCCTTCTCTCTCTCATCTTGGATGAATTTTCACCAAGTGAGTGCAGACACTCTCAGTATAGCTTTTGCAACCTTCACCTTTTGAGCCTTAGTGATACCATCACACTCAAAATGGTTTTCTAGTCCCTCTATCCAGTCAAGGACTACCTCTAGCTCCATCTTACCACAAAACATTGGAACTCCTTCTAGTTCTTTGTCACTCATAGCCTTTAGAGCTTTTAGGAATGGCTCCTCATTAAGGACAGGGTCAGATTTAGGTACTTCATCATCAATACCAATGTCTTTCCTTTCCCTTCAACCTTATCCTTAACTTCATTTGCTTTCACATCAACTTCATCCACCTTTTTCTCTAATTGAGCCAATCTATCTCAGAGTATTCTATTCTCCACTTCTTGTTCATCTACTTTCTTAGCTAGCTCAGTATTAGTCACCATTGTTGACTCTCCTACTGATTCAGTTGGTTGAAACATTCACCACAAGTTTGATCAATAAGCTCTGATACCAATCTGGTGTAAGTGTTCCAAGATTTCCTTACACTTGCTCAACTAAGGAATTACCTTGCCCTAGTCTACATAGGATCCCAATTCACTCCTAGAATTCACTAAAGTATTAATTCTTCACCCTAAGACTATTCTAACTCCACACTAAGAGTTAGTTTCTCTGTGCTTAATCTTGAAATATTTCCACCATTGAAAAGTACACCTTGTCTCTATGCTTCCTTGGATGATTCCAAGCTCAAAATTTCCAAAAAATTCTTATAAGTGCTACAAATATCATGTTGAACATTAAGACACCTATTTGGCATCATACTACTCCCATTTGAATGGGCCTTCAATCCAAAAGTGATCGAGTTCCACCTTTACACTACTTTTTATCCTACTAGGCCTAGTAGCCCAATTAGCCCTATCCATAGGGTTTTTATGGATTATTTATAAAAAATTCCACACAACCATTAAAACCAGTGTAGGATTTAGATACCCTTTTCCAAAACCTCTAGGATTTTCAATGTTTTGGTCCCTCCAGCCATCCGTACACTACTTTCCTGAAATGTAGGTCTTTTAGGCTATTTTCAAGGATTGTCTACATCACACTAATTTCTTGATGAAAATGTATCAAGATGGATTAGTCAAGACCTAATATCATAGGAAGTATTCATTTAGACCCCAACGCTCCTAGAAAATGACTTGGTTTCTTTCTCTCACACACACCTTTTCAATGGCACTTGTTTCTTGCTCTGTTAGACTCCTAGCTCGACAAGCCTTGCTCTCCTAGGGAATAACATTAAAAATAAAAAATTGAATCTTTAGTACCTCTCCTTGCATATGTACACTATAAATAGGCTCCCCTAAAACATTCATCCACCCTTAGGATTTTCCCACAGTTGGATTTCATGGGGGAGCCATGAAAATACAAACTACACTGGACTGGACCAGTGGACTCCCTAAACCTTAACCAATTTACAAATTCTAACAAAATAACTCTACAGTACTTTCACAAAGAAATAAAAAGTCTTGCAACTAATTAATAAACACATATCCAACACTACTTTAATTATTTCAATCCATCTAATCACTCTGTAACTCAAAATGCTCGACTATTGCTCTAAACCAGAATTGCAGAGTTCTATGCTATAAAAAAAAATTTCTTACATGATCAGCTCTCTTAGGAAATGAGTCCTCTGGCATCTTAGGATACTTCCTCAACCATTTTAGGCCACTAGAATTAATTTTTCACCTCCATCTTGAAGGGAATCCAAACGTTGTCTATGTTGAATGCAACATTGCAAAAATGCAAAATGTTGTCATGACAATATTGTAGCATCTTTTACATAAATGCTTAAAACTAACTTTTATGACCTCTACTATGCTTGGTACAAGGAATATACATCATTAAGGCCTTTTTGGGAACTTTCCCAATCCCAAATAACTCTAGGACACATTGAAACTCATTTAATTCCCTACTCAAACCAAACTATGCATTAAAGCAAACTAACTAGACTAGGTTAGATTTGACACTAACTATCAATCCACCTAGTAACACACCTTGCAAGACCTAATAAGGTCAAAATGAAACACACAGTGACTTGGCTAAGGTCAGTTACAAGCCAAAACATTATAGGGCTTAGAGGATAGCCTAGGTGCTCCTGCACCAAGGGGTTAAGGTGAACTGGTTACAACCTATATACCCCGAGGTAAGTAAAAGAGAAATGGAGACATGACACTGGAATCTACACCCAAGACCAAGATAGATACATCCATGGAGGAAATTCCCAAGATTAAAAAGGTCAAGCGAGATTATAGGATGTTGATCCCCATAATTCCCAAAAGTGGTACTAGGGAGGGAGGAAGACCCGGCTGAGAAAAGTTGGGAAATGACCCCCTATCTTTCTGGTACTGAATTTTCAAAGATAGCCTAGGGGAAGTACACATGAATTCACTATCGGAAATAAGATAGTTGATATTCTATTCCAGAGATATATTATATATATAAATATATGTGTGTACTTATTTATAAGGAAATTTTTACAAGAAAAGGGTTAGGAGAGAAAGTGAGCAATATTAGAGAAATTAGGTTTCGCCCTAGGATGGTACTCTTAAGAAAAGACTATCTGATGAGGATTTCAAAGAAATAAAAAAGACTCCCAAAGGACCATGGACCTTTGGAAGAAGCTATTGCAGTGGATGAACTCCAAAATTCTGAAGGCATCCCGTGATCAAAATATAGAAAGATTCCAAAAAGTTGGGGATTAAATATGTCGAGATACAAAAGGAAAGGGGAAAGTAACAAAACTAATGATTCCCTATATCAAGAAAAGGACATACTGGGTGTTTTTCCCAAAAAGTTGATGGCATTAGGAGAACAAGAGATTTAGGAAAACCAATATCCCAACTTCCAAAGATATGGAGGTTATTTCGTGCAAGCAGTAGTGTCAAAGAGTTTCCAAAAATTTGAAAAACCATCAAGAGGCCACATAAAAGGGATCGACTTGGGCACTAAAGCTCTAGGAAGGTATTATTACCGAAAAACTTAAAGTTTACAAGGGTGAAAATTTAAATATAGAGCCTTGAACGGATATTTCGAGTGTCCTTGAAATTTTCTAAGAAATATCCTATCAAGATCCTAATTTTCTATCATGTATAAATGATATGCTCATCTAACCACTCCCACATATAGAGTATCCAAACCAGCATTTAAATTGTATGTTATTGAGTTTTGAATACAGAGAAAAAATTATAGGTTTTAGTGACATAGAGATTTTTAGTGGAAGGTTAACCTAAAACTGTATCTCAAAGTGTTTCTAAAAGGAAAGAACCAGAGGAGAAAATTAGCTAGGCGACACCACCAAAAACATGTGCTATGAAAATTCAAATACTTTGAAGATGGCCCTAAAATATTTTGGCTACGACCAACTGAACGGTACCAGTAGTGTTTGGAAATATATTGGTAATACTAGGATGATTTTTTATGACTTATAAAATTTGTACAGAAGAGTACATACCCCACCCTTACATCCCATAACACAAAAATTGGTTGAGAGTGGGTTAATCCAAGTGGATGGTTTTCCTATTTCCATCTAGGCCCTAGAACCGATCATGGAGTGCATAGCGTGATTTGACCCTAGTAGTCCACAAATGAGGAATTAAAATAATAAAGTGTTGGTAACCCTAGATAGGCAATCAATGCAGAATTAATTCAGCCTACCAACCAGAGCTGAATATACTAACTGGGACTTCTCAATGTTTGCCTCATATTTTAATGAGAAGAAATCATGGTGGAGAGGTGAGATGTTAGCTGATTGGTTTCTAGCCTAGAGGGCATCAAGATCCAAACTATCGAAGACACTATATGGAACTAATCTCAAAATAGATACTATGGATATCCTGGTACTACTATATCATCTTAGAGGGAATGAAGATGCCCTAAACTTTGAGGAGTCATGGTATTTCATCATATAGACTATTTGTACTAAGAGTAGATATTTTGACTGGGCTAAACTGCTAAGTGACAGGTTGATCTAAATGCTCGTTGTATCTAAACACACGTCCTCATTCCATATGTATTCCTTTATCAATTATGCCCTGGCCTATATACGTAGTTGGCCTGGCTTACCTAGCTCAGAAGAATATGAGGAGGATATACAAGCATATGATTTCTATTCATGTTTTTATATGCATAATAGTCGCGAGAGTTTTAGGAGGGTGAAGGATGCTTTCACCATGAGAGTATGCAAGGAACTCCATGGATACCTTGAGTGGAGAATGTCCCAAAAGGCTTCATCAGAAATAACTACCTATGGTAGCCATTTCACACAATTCCTGACATTTACATACTTTAGGATAGGGGCATTTTACAATTACCCTTATACGTTACCAAGATATCTAGATGATAAGATCATCTGGGTAGAGATATGTAGGTAGATCATTGAGGTTAATACCATATGCAGTGAGCTTCACAAAGTAGGAATACAATTTCCTATAACAGTTGGGGCATATACATCCTCATCAGCACCAACGCCCTTAACTTGATAAAGAACTCCATAGCAAAGTATACATTTGAGCAGTACAACATGCTTCGAACACACTTTGACCCTATAAATTATGTCAAGGATAATTTACAAATACGACCATCATTCCACCATATTCCCTCCTTAGAGGAATTTTGGGCAAATAGAAGGGACAATTTTGACATGAGGGAGTGATCCTAGTCCTGACTCACTGTTGAGCAAGTTAGACTCTATGGCATCAATATTGATGTGGAGGGAGTTCTTGAAGATGGGATGGATATACTATCTCCATAATATGTGGGTAGGATAAATGAGATCCCTCTAAAGCCCATCACATTTGAAGGGCTAGAGCTGAATGATCTTGACCTAAGGATGACACCAATTCTTAAGCAGACAATGAAGTGGGTAAAATGGAAATAGACAGGCAGGTGTGGGGAAAGCTCCAAAAAAACCCTTTCCCACCCCCAATTCAAATCCCAACCATAGTTACCGATAGAGCATCCAAATTAGGGCCACCAAACCAAAATAAAACTCAGATAGCAGGAGGGGATGATCAACCTCCTGAGAAATTCCATAACATACCACAAACATGTGGGAGTGGTTCATTTCCAATTATTAACCTTGACCCACAAGAAGGCTCCCAGCAGGAAGAAGCAAGAGAGTAGGTCATAATTTCCCAGGGGGATCCATAAGAGAAACCACAAGAGATGTCACAGGGAGAACAACCTTCAGGACCCTAGGGAGATATACAGAAGGAGCACATCTTCCCCCACAAGGTACCTCACTTTTCATCCCCCTCCACAGCTATGAAAACACCTCCGATAGTGAGGAAGTTATTTTATATAGAGAGTCTAGCCACAACTTCAGGAATTCTATCATCACTTGTGTGGATAGAGAAGACAATCGAGATAAAAAGAAAAAGAGAAGAGGCTAGAGTACCTCCAGGTGATTTGATCACTCAGATCATGATATGCCCTCCATCAACAAAATGAAAAAATAAAAATCATATATTTTCTACAATGGGGAAGGATTTAGAGATAGGGCATGCCATTTTGGAGATTGCCCAAGCCAAAATGTAGGAAGAAACCAATCAGTTATCTCCTATGTATTTTGATGTAAGAAAGATTGATATAGGTCCTCCTCATCATGATAGTACCATGGATATGTGGGAGTACACCCACCAATAGGTTAGGGAAATCTTGGACAAGATTAAGGGGGACAAGGCCAAACTCAAGTCCACTGTAAATCACCTCACTGAATATATTAGAAAATCCCTTACCCTACTTTCCTCATAGCTAGGGTAACCATCCAGTGAGACATTTGACCCCACATCATATACAAGTTAGGAGATAATTTCATAGTTGCATGAGGATTGTCACATGGGTCAAATAGATAGGGATTGGGTCCAGGATCTCATGTCCTGAGGGCTTCCACTAATAAATTTCCTTGGGGCTTACTATAAGGTATATATTCATCTTAAGGATGTGGTAATAATTGATATTTAGCTCCTAGAGGAAGAAAAGATAACTATCTATGAAAATGAAGGTAGAGGATGTAGTCACCTTAAAAGTTCTGAAAACTACTAATGAGCCTCACTAAAGGTGGATTTATTCCTTGACATACAAGAGGGACACTATAATAGAAGTCCATGAACATCTATAACTCATGGTTGAAACCCTCAAAGCTAGCATCTTGCATATGGAGAAATACTTCACATAGTTGGGTTGTAATTCCCATCAGGGCACGAGTGATGACCTCATCAATATTGAGGGCATGAAGAGTAGGTATCAGAAGAGTATAGATAACATAATCAATCCTAAAACCTATTTAAGTGGGGATATATCTAAATTGATAGCCCTTGACATACAACTATCTACTACCAATGAGGATGTCCAAGATATCTCTCAACAAATCAGACAGATAACTAATGACCATATCTTTTGGATAGTGAGGAATGATCTAGCACCATCCCTAAGGATGATGACAAGACACGAGTTCTCACCTCCATGGAATGGTATCTAAAAACTCTTTAGATAGAGGCAGAAAGGGTACAAGGTGGAGAGGCTACTTGAGCTTTCCTATTTAAGTAGTTTCTTCTCCTCATACTGCTTGGTCAATTAAAAATTATCTATACTTTACTTGGTTATTTTAATTTTCATCTTAAGGAGAGAAAGGGACAATGCTATTCTCTATTTATTTTGTAATTGATTAGAATTACTGATTCATATCCTACTTACTTTGATCATTGTGTAAGGGTTATAGTTTGTTAAAAGGATTTCTCTACATACTCAATGAAGGATAATGTGTTTGATTAAGGTTGTTTTTACAATTTCTATTACGTAATCAATGAAATTTTTCTGTATAAACTTTAAGAGAGCATGACTAACTAGCTAGATTAGCCTCAATACCTTGATTAGCTAGTTCATCCGCTCTTTTACTTTCTTCTTTATATATATGGTTAAATATTATTTTATCAAAATCCTAGAAAAGAACAATAGCCCTGGCCAAAAGTGTGCCTAATCTCCAGTTGAGGAGAGAAATTTTCCTTAAGGCATTGATGATGATAGCTGAGTCACCTTCAATATCTAATTTATTACATTCTAAATGTCTACATAACAATAATCCTTCCACTAGAGCAGATAATTTTGCCCTATTTTTGGTCTCCTAACCAATGAATTTTGCTAACTTTTCCATCTCATTTCCTTTCACTTTGTGAATGAAACAACCAATGCAAGCCAAGCATGGGTTTCCCCTTGAAGCACCATCAAAATTTAATATTAGCCAACCCTCTTTTGGTGGTTTGCATTTACAATCATCTCATTTCTTTTGTGACGATATACCCCCAAGTCCAACATAAGGAGGAATTTTAGGACCTTTCTAGTTGCCTCTCATATTCTCATCCCAGTATGACATATCCATTTCCTTTTTGAAATTATTCATGTTTTGATTATTTGTCAGTTCTATGATAGAGGCCTCAATTTTATTAATAAGTTGTCCCACATCCAATTTTTTATCCTGATAATCCTCCTATTGCATTCTTTCCATATTTCCCATAGATGGATTGAAGGGGACACTATCCATAGTGATCCATAAATACTCCCTCACCTGAGGACAGACCAATAATTTAGTAGATCAGTTATAGTGCTTGGAAGCGCTAATGTCCACCCAAGTTGTGAACATATCCATGTCCAGCATTGATTAGAGTATGGACACCTAAGGAGTAAGCGATCAATTGACTCCTCCTCATTTTCACATAAAGAGCATCTTCTAGGGCCATGATAATCCATATTCACAAAATTCTCGATTGTCAGAATCTTCTTATGCCATACAAGCTAGGAGAAGAAACTAGCCTTAGGAAGACATTCTCTATTCGAACATAAAGTTGTCAGGGGGGAGTCAATATTTCTGATTAGTCTTGATCTTAGCAAGTGATATCCCTACTTAACTATATAATCCCCACTCTTATTGCCATCCCAAACCAACATATCCTCTCTAAGGTTCAATGATGTTTTCCTTTCCTCCAAAATTCTATTCAAAGCAGCAACATCAGCTAGGGGAAGACCAAGATCCTTGTAGTTCTTCCATTTCCATCTCATTCCTTCATCTACAAAGGAAATATGGTCAATGACTCTCTCTCCTAATATAGCCATCATACACCTATGGGAATTCGATAAATTATTATTACAATCCAAGGCTCTATGACCACCCCAAGAGTATGCCAGAAAAGGGCTTTCTCCCCTTTCCCTAGATTCCAAGTGAGTTTATCCTGGATGATGGATCTATAATCTATTATAAAATTCCATATCCTAGAACCTTTGGGGAGTGAATTTTCCCTAAAAATATTAATGGGATAAACATTGGTTAGATACTTAGATGAGAGTATCTTTACCCATTATAAATGTGGGTTTTTAGACATTTTCCAAACAAGTTTTGTGGCCAAGGCTTTATCCTATAGTATTATATCTTTTATCCCAACTCCCCCTTCCTCTTTAGGATGACACACCTTGTATCAAGAAAGGAGAGAGATCTTATTCTTTTCCCCTGTTCCTTGCTAGAAGAAATACCTAACAATTTTTTAAATTTCCTCTCTTTCTGCTTGGTAAATCAATGCAGGACAGTTGAAATATGGGTTGAGCGGACAAAACAAACATGACCTTTGTCGCTCTTCCTGCAAAAGATAGCCATTTTCCATTCGATGGTGCCATTTTATGTTTAAGTTTTTCTATGAAATTATCCCATAATTTAGTCGATCTGATGCCTTTTCCTAAGGGTATTCCTAAATACTTTCAAGGTATATTTTCTGATTTAAAGTTAAGGATTCTATAGATATCTTTTTCTATTGCAGAAGGAGTATTAAATAAGAAAATTTCAGTCTTATCTGGGTTAATTTCTTTCCTAGAAGTAAGACATTACTATCCAAGGATAGATTTATATCCTACCACTTCCTCCTTAGAACTTTGGACATAGAGAATAGTATCATCCACAAACTGCTGATGCATTGTAGGTTCTATCTCACTCATAATTTTTATTCCTTTAATCTTTTCCTCTAAACTTTCCATATTAATAGCTCTCCCCAAAGCTTCTACCATTATTATAAATAAAAATGGTGATATCGAATCACCTTGTCTTAGTCCTCTATTTATCCCCAAAAAATCTTTGGGAGAGCCATTCACTAGAATAGAAAATTTTTGGGTAGAGATGCATTCAAATATTAGGTTCACCCACTGTTTAGCAAACCTAAAGGTAGTCAGACATTTTTTCAAAAAACCCTAGTCGACTCTATCATAGGATTTTTTGATATCTAACTTGATTAGCATACTAGGCTCATGATTATTTTGAACTAAATGTATTGCTTCTTCTATGATGATTATCCCATCATATATTGATCTCCCTAAGATGAAACCTGTTTGTTCCTCACTAATTAAGTTTGGGAGAAATTTTTGCATCCTACTAGCTAGTGTTTTGGTGAATAGTTTATATAAGGTATTACATAGTGCAATATGTCTAAAATCATCAAAGGATTATGCTTTCTCCTTCTTTGGGATGAGGACAATGAAGGTATTGTTAACTTATTTTTAAAAAAATTCTGAACTCCTAACCCCTTCTATTGCGTCAAAAACATCTTCACCTATAAAATCCTAGCACTTCTGAAAAAAATGTTGGGAAACCATCAGGCCCTAGAGATTAATCCAGGTTCATTTTGAATAAGAATTGCTCCACTTCCTATATGGTAATTTTCCCTAAGAGGTATTTGTTTTTTTCTGGGGATATAATATTGGGGATGTTACTGTTACCTATTTAGTTTGCATACTAGCTAAGTTGAAACTACTTTTGCATTGATTATGGATTGAACAAGTTGTTGTTCTAAGTTTTCAAGAATTGATTAAATGCAGAAAGTAAGGTACATGATGTATAAAGAATTGATTAACCTGCTCACTTTTATTCAAATATTAAATATACGTACAAAGACAATGCATTTTTTTCATGACATATTATTCAAATGCTACTTTTACAAAGGTACAGTGACGATATTCATATTTCAATTTTACAGAATATGTACAATGCATTCAGATCCACACAAGCCGTGGAAAATATTAACACTACATATGAATAAACACACTAAAAATATAAAGAAGTAAAGGGATAGAGGGAAATCCTCCATTGCATGTACGGAGAAGCGATCTTTGACTTCATGTTGGAAATCTGGGTTGCATCTCCAGCTTTCGCAAACCTACAAGACACAATGAAGAAGGAGTCAGTTCAGAAGAACTGAGAAATGGAGACATTCCTAATACCTCTACACTACTCTGAAAATAACAATATGTTTACTTAGATAAATCATTAAAAGATGCAAAGGAAAAGGAAGAAAATAGAGAGAAAATCATTTTTTATGTTAATGTTGTTTGTTTCATGTACAGATTTAGGTATGAAGACCAAGTAGGTTATTGAAAGGATGCACATTTATTACAAGTGTGAAACTTTTTGACTGAAGTCATGGAGAGGTAAAGGTATGAAGACCAAGTAGGTTTTTGAAAGGATGCACATTCAATCAAGTGTGAAACTTTCTGACTAAATTCTTGTAGAGGCAAAGACCAGAGGACTAGAGGAAGCTATTGAGGGGGCATGCCTAAGTTTTGGGCATAGGACCTTCTGGCTTAATCATGAAGTTGTTTATACACTTATGTTGTTGAAGGGGTGTGTGTTTACATGCATAAAACCTTCCAACATTCATCAATTCAGATTAATTTAAAATAAGATACTGGTTTTACAAGTTTAGACTCAGCCGTTCTATTTAACCAAAGGTGAATGGAGCCATAAAGAGGTCATCCATGAAGGAGAAGTACATATATAATTAGTATTAATTAAAACAAGGGTGATTAAAGCAGTTCTGAAGAGTTACAGTCACATTAAAGGGAAGCAATACAATGAGTTATTGTGCAAGAAGAAATGGAAGAGATCAACATTAATTACAACAATGGAAGTAAACAACATGGAGTGTAATGCATTAGCAGAGGTGCTACAGGATGGATTTCATTTCTTTTCAGAAACTATCAGAGGTTACTGAAAGAGGTATGTATTAAAAGTACTTGTATTGTCAAATTCAAGGGTTAATTTCTATATGGAAGATACAAATAATAGTAGCAGGTTCAGAATCATGAAAGTGATATGTTTAATAAGTACAAGATATATCAAGACAAAATAGTAAAGTGCATGGTGGTTTATTGCAAAAGAGGAAATAAATATCATTCAATTTTTTCTTGATGAATGATAGTGCAAAGTTACAGGAAGCATTCACAATGAGCATATATGGAAAAAAATCAAGATATCAGTGTCATATGGAGGACATACATTTTAGTCTCTATCAACAATAAAAACTTGAGGATACAAATCTTCCACTCCATTCTACTATTTAAATTGACAAGGTAATGAACAAACTGCAATATTATCAAATTACAGAGATTTCTTAGTCAATTAAGGATGCAGTGGTTATAATGTATTTTAAGGAGGTGGCAGGTTATAGTTATTGTTATGATGTTTTTCATAGCCTAAAATTGAAGGGTTCTTCTAGTTGCTATTATATGTACCTAGAAATCTGAATATGCATCATGATAGTCAAAGTAACAACAAGGGGCATCATACATTTCTATAAATAGCTTGAAAACAATGGTTATAATTTCATAATGGAAATCATCTCTATGAGAAAAAGAAGACTATGAAAAGGCCAGATTAGAAATACATTCATTGACAAAGTAATAGCCCGCAAAAAGAGACAGAGATTTCAATCCATGAAGATAGTATTCTTGACAATAAAAGAGGAAGCGGGTCTACAACAATCAAAGGAATGCAATGAGATGTGCCTTATGCAGATATATGAATATGAGTCAAGACAAGTAAAGAAATCATATATAGCATGTATTAGTATAATGAATGCAGTCATCAAAGTCTTTTAGTCTAATTTCAGTGATGTAAATTAAGCATTGTGGATCAAAATTCAGTCTTTTCAAGACTAGAAGAATCTCACTAGACGGTGAGCTAATGGTGACACTAATGGTATGGAGAAGATATCAAGTTGAGTTCAAATATTATTAAAAAATGTAATGCAAAGAAAGGATCAAACAACGAGTGTTGTGTTGCCATGATTTTCAAAGGAAATATTGCAATACTTTATGATGGCATATCAAGTAATAATTCTACAAATCATAGCTGTTTTTAGTTTAAGAAGCAACATTTATAGATAGTGTCCCATAAGAATCAAAAAAAGAAAGAACTGACATCCACATAAAGTAATCAGCCATATTAAGAGTACAATTTCTTTGTGCAAATAAGTGAGATCGCTAGCGCAGCAAGGATGGAGATATAAAAGTTACTGATATAATCCATGTAAATTGTATATCAGCATGAAAGTGACATCATAGATGAATGAAATCAAAGGTGCATAGTCAAAGATAGAAGAAATTGGGCTGCTCTGATAAAAGAAATAGATATGGAGAATTGAAAATGTAAAGCTTTCAACACATAGCAATATACTTTAAATTTTGAGAAGTAGTAGACCCCTGGTCAAAGTGATGGTCCTACATGGACAACCATATACTAAAAATGCATACAATAGTCCTTAATCAAGAAGCAAGGAGCCCAGTCTAAATACCGTATAATGGAAGTGTTCATGGATGCAACATTGACAAAAAGGATAGTTCACTAAAAGTTGTATAAGAATTTTGACATTGCCTTTTATACCAAAAAGCATTTACATTTGTTTCAGCCATTGATATTTATTGTCTTCAACAGTTCATGTTGGGATAGTTCTTACTCATTTTGGTGATTAAAATAAGTTCTATTTAACCAAAGTGGAATGGAGTAGATGATATCATGCTTGACAGAACAAGTTCAAGAAACGTGACTAAATATGCTACAATGGATTCTGGAAGGCTCTATCCCTTACAGATAGTGATGTTTTTTGAAAAAAAAAATTAAACTTTCTCAATGTGAAAGTTCTAGTGTTGTGACAAATATAAGACTTGGTCATGGAAAGCCACTATTAAAGTCTACAAAAATGGCATCCCTTAGAGCAATTTTGAAGCATACAAAAATTCACGTAGATACTCCATGCAAAAGTGGAAAACCATCTTTCACTGCAGAAATGGGAGGTGAAGTTTTAAAAAAAAAAAAAGATCGATATGAGTCAACATATATGGTAAAAGGTTGCAGAGCAACAACCAATAATGAAGTTTACAGAAAAGGAAAGTTTAAAAGGAAAAAACAGTGATTAAGCTCTATTTTTTATTTTTTCTCTTCAGCACTCTTTTTCATAAAAGATAACAAAAAATTTCTTGTAAAAATCACATTAGGAAGCTTTTGTAGGAGATATAAATGGTGTTTCCGAGATACCCACATTAACAGATAGTAACAAAGACAATGTAATTCTAAAAGAATTTAAGGTTTCAGTTTTTAAGACTCAAGAAGAGGGAAGAAAATATTTTCCAGCCATGTATTTTCAGCAAAATAAAAGATGATGCTTGTAGAAAAAAGAGAAAGGTTCAACAACAAGTTACAGTTGCAGGATAATGGAATATTACCCATAGAAGCCATGAGTAGAGGAGAAAATAAAGTAGTTCAAAGTTTTACTCCAAACCCTAGCTGTCAGGGCTCTATTTTAGAGCAGCAAACCCAGACATTTTCTCCAAACACAGTAGGGAGGAAGCCATGTTCAAGCCCTTCAAGAAGAAGTTGGCAACGAGTTGCAAGGAAGAGAAGTGTAATTTCCAGCATAAGTAAAGAGCACAGTGGCAGAAATACCACAGAGAAAGAAAAAAACCAAGACCAAATGAGAACAAGGAAGCTCAAAAATAAACCACTCAAACGCTCATGTCGGTGGCCAAAGTAAGGAATACAACGATAGCAAAGGAGAGTGCAGAGATTTATCTTCACAGTGGTAGTTGGGAGAAACATCTCAGAGTCTTGGTGGCATAGATAGACAACAAACATTTTCAAAAACCCTACCCTTTGTGGCAAGCAGCAAAGCTCTCCAAACAATCCCAAAAGCACAAATGAAGGAGATTAGGTCGAATTAGGTTACGTAGCCTTAGTTATTTGGCAGATTTCAAACTCTCTTTAGATCGAGTTAAATCCCCAAAACTTAGGTTACAGTCATCTTTTCTTCTTTCTTTCATTTCAAAGACTCCTTTCATAGATAGCATCTTTCAATATAAACAATAATAATAACCATAATGTTTATAATTAATATTTAATGGATAAAGTATAATCTCTTAAATATTAATTATAGATAGTATTGTTATTATTATTGTTTACATTGAAAGATGGTAATTATAGTTATTATATTTAATATTTTTGTAAACCATGAATTTTACTTGATATTATATATATAATTAAGGATAATTTATAATTATATTTAATATATTTGATGTCTTGTAAATTCTATGGTTTACAAAACTATTAAATATAATAAATGTTATTATAAATTATTAAACGTCTTTTTGTTCTTATGTTTCAAGTGGTTGAGTTTTGAGATAGATACTGATATTTATTTATTTATTCATTAAACTATTATTTTGTAATACTTGGATACATCTAGTCTTAAACAAATAAATATAATTGTTTGTTTAAAATTAAATATATTAAGATATTAGTAAATAATAGTTAATAAATGAATAAATAAATATAGGTCTTAATTATCTATTTATTAATTATTTACTTGATACCACTTTAAATATCAAATTTAAAAAATAAATAACTTAGTGTTCGTTTTATAAATTAAATATATTAAGGTAATATCACGTAAATAATGAATAAATAGATAATTAATTGGTCTTGAGGGGGAATACTTTTGTGTGCACGAACTTGTGGGTAATATTAATTGTTTGTCACAATTATAAGATAAATAATTATTAATTACTCTAAGTGCAATTTAGAGGGCTATCTTGTCTAGGAGTTGGCTTTGAGTTAGGTCTCACCTTTTATTAGCATCAGTTATTATTTGGCTACCTTTTATCATGTTCTTTTCTGAGGGAAAGATTATGTTCACGTTCAGTTCTGCTGCTGTTAGGGTTTGTTCACAACATCTTGGAGTCCTTTTGAGCTGGTTTGGGAGTTTTCATTTAGTTAGCATCTGTTGAAGAGTCTTTTACAATAGTTTGATCATAGTTTGTAGCAGTTATGGCCCATATTTGGTGGGATTTGTCTTCATATCTGACCCCCACAGATTCTGCATGTTTTATGGAGATTTGGAGCAATTTTGTGGGGATTTTGAGTTATACTTTGGTTATGCATGGTTTTGTGGATTTGTTGTAGCACTTAGACTTCAATTTCTGATAGGTATGGCCCTCTTTTGGTGGAGTTTTCTCATGCATCTGACCCTTTCAGATTTGACGCCTATATTATCATATTTTCACTTCATTTTTTAGGACCTTCTTTTCTTCACATGTTCTTGCACATTTCAGAATTGTGAATGTATTGTAAGGGCATTTTGTAGCAGAGTTTTGACAGCATTGATATATTGATACAATGATTCCTTCTCATTGGTTTGAAGTGTAATATTTTGGATTTTCTTTCTTTTATAATGTGTTATCCTTCTTTTAAGCTATATCCCTTGCTGCATATTCAAGTATTGATACTTGTTATTATAGGTCTTTTCTTGTGAATCCTGGTTCTTTGCTGAAAATTGGTGAAACCTTGTTTCCCTTTCAAAGCTAAGGATTTCAGATCCTTGCATAGAATCATTGTTGTAGTTTCATGTTTGTCTGAGCATTGAGAGTCATTGGTATTTTGTGATTCATGTTGATTCATTCAAAGTTACAAACAAATTGTTTGGTGTATTGCCTCCTTTAGATTTTTCCTAGGTTTTCATATTATCCTTCTATCTCTTTCCCACATACACATTTAGTTTTAGGTGATATTTCCAAATTTAATAGGAACCGGCCTAGAATCTGTAGATTTGTTCTCTTCTCCACCAACGAGAATGTTTCCATGTTTCAAAAGGATGGCTAGATTCTGCATCCAGCTATAGGTGCAATCCTGATTGACAACAGTTTTTGGCATGCCTGGTGGGACCCGAACTGCTACATAGTTCATTCATGTTATTATTTCTTATTGCTATTTTGGTGTGAACAACAGTATTTCTACCTTTGAGAAGGTATTTTACCAAACACCTGGTGACTCTGTTTTGAAGGTTTTGTTACAGATTCAGTTGAAAATTTATTTTAATGAGAAGGACTCCTACAAGAGTCAACAGTGAAGGATTCATTTATCAAGAGTTACAACCTAGCAGAAGAGGTAGCAGATCAACAAGGAGAAACAGAGCATCTCAAGCTGAAGGAGAATCATCCTCTTTTCTCAGGGGATCTGATTTTTTATTATTTGAAAATCCTATCTTTGAAGATCAAGCTGCCATTTCTAAAAGCCATGAGGTAATTATTGAATATTCTAGTTTTCCTGAAGATTTAAGTATTATTAACAATTCTGGATTAGAATTACCCATTTTTGAGGAATCAACAAAGGATCAGTTTTTTGTTGTAGCATCTACAAGTGGTATTGCAACCCTAGGATTGAAAACATATCAAAGGAAGGTAACTCAGTCTAACAAATCTATTGTACCAACTATAATTCAGTAGCAAGTACCACCAGCATAGATGGCTAGAAAATTTCCATTTGTGGCTTTTAATGCTAGCAGCCCATTACAAATTGTTGTACATCATGATATTCCACTAGAAACACTAAAAGGTTTGTCATATTTTAATGGTGAGAATCATATTTCAGCAATTGAGCATATTAAAGACATTGCTACTTTATGTGGATTACATCAAGTTACTCATGATGATGTAGCATTGAAACTATTAGCAGCTTCACTAAAGGGTAAAGGGTTGATCTAGTTTAAAAGTTTTCCAGTTAACTCTATTGGTACATGGGATGAGTTAGGTACTGTTTTGATCATTAATTTTGAAGATAGATCAGATAATTTCTCTTTGGTTGAGCAATTAACTACGATTAAGAGAGATATCAATGAGCATATTTTTTATTTCAAGTTTTATTTTCAATGAACTTGGGACAGAATTCAAAGATCTGTTAGACCATCTAATGATTATGCATTTCTTTTATTTTTGAAAGCATTTAACACTAATATTGCACTTATGATACAGTCTATGGGAGGTAATACTTTACCTACTGCTTATGATGTTGTTAGAGCAAAGAAAAACTTGATACAAGCTGGAAAATTACCTCCAAGGACTCTAATGCCTTATTGTGTAGAAATACAGCCAGTGGTACCAGCTATTATACCACCTATAATTGTTATTCCACCATTACCAGCATTAAATATGTAGGTTGCAGCAGAGGAATATGTTGCCACGGCTCCTATCAGGGAGTTAAAGGACACAAGTGACAACGTGATGAGGACTCTTCAGAGTTATGGTAATGAAATAAAAAATATGAAGAGGTAGCAAGGCCAATACAATAGGCCTCCCAAGTAAATTATTAGCAGAATAGGCCATTGAACCAAGATTCCAGTTCAAACCAGCCAAGGCAAGCTCAAGGAAAACAAAGGAATTATAGTCAAAGAGCTAGTCAAGCGTACAACTACGTAACTCCTAGTAATTCCAAGAAGTTAATAGTAATTCCTCAAAATAATTATGTATAAGAAGCAGAATGGTGTAACACATGCAATGATGGGCATTTTTGGCTAGATTGTCCTCACACACTTGAGGCTAGAAGGCAAGATGTTTTGAAAGGACAGCTGGTTAATAATCAAATAGAGGTACATTATGACCATACACAGCCTCAAGGTAATCCTGACGTTTCATTAGATAATTTTAATGATGATGACATTGTTTTAGAAGCAAATTTTGACCCAAATCAAGTGTGGAGACCTGTAGTAGCAGGAACAAGGTAAAAAAACAAGGCTGGAAATGATCAACAACAAGTTCATAAGTTACAACAGCCTATTGTTATAGTACAACAACAAGCTAATAAGGCTAAACAACAAATACAAGCTCAAATAGAGACATAACAGCCATTACAACCAGCAAGTGAGCTTTCTGTTTTAAAACATCACCAAAAGGTTAGTATCCAAAGTTTCAATATTGTTGATCATTTAAAGAAGAAAAATGTTCCTTTGTCCATGTGGGATGTTTTGGCTCTTCTAGGCCAAAAGGACATGTTGCAAGAGGCCTTGCAATCACTTACACCATCTAATGAGGTTTTTTCTCAACAAACCCATAAAGTTCTGGTAGCTTCAAATGATAGCACATCCTAGCAACCATCTAAATTGGTCAAACCTCCTCCATTTTATGTCACTATTATTATAGGACAACACCTAGTTCACAATTACATGATTGATTCTAGTGCTACTAGCTCAATTATGCCAAATAAAATTGTAGACCAGCTATGCCTCAAGTATGAGCCACTCAAAAAATGGGTAGTTCAATTAGATGGGACAACAGTGGCAACCGTGGGAGTTATAAAGAATCTAGATTTAACACTGCATGCTTGTCCTAGTTCTTTAGTACCTATGGATGTGTACATTATTGATTTGCCTCCTAACTTCTCTATATGTTTGTCACGAGAATTTACTGCCAAGATAGGAGGCTACTTATCTTTTGATTGGACTCATGTGCTTTTCTGCACCAGGTATGGTACAAAAGTCATTATACCCTCAGAACCCATTGCAAAATTATGTGTTGAACAGTATGTTTCTAGTGTTGGAAACGAATCAACAATTGTATTATTTGATCAAGAGGAAATATCTCATGTTTTTGAAGCTCAAACACAAATAAGTAAATTTCCAGATGTGTTGTTAGATGATTGGGAAACTAAAAATGTAAGAATCTCATATGAACAAATTGAAGAGCCCAGTTTGGGTAACTATGTGTTTTTGATTCTCTTCCAGCTATGTTAAAAAATCCAGATTTATATCCAAAACAATAATCTAATGTTGTTTGGAAGCTATTTTTTGATGGATCACACATCAAAATAGGTGCATGAGGAGGTTGTATGCTAGTTTCACCAGCAAATGAGAGGTATTAAGCTTCTTTTAGATTCAATTTTAGTTGTACAAATAATGTTACTGAATATGCAGCCCTTGTAAATGGATTGAAATGGGCCATCAAAAGAGGTATTAGTTGTTTGTAAGTTTATGGTGATTTAGAATTGATTGTGAATCAAGTTAGGAATGTCTGTACAACTAAGAATGACCTACTGAAAATGTTGTGTGGGATCTAATTGAAGGTTTTGAAGATTCAAACTTGCGATCTGTACCTAGAAATCAGAACAAGCATGCTGATAGACTTGCTACAGTTGGTGCACAGTATGATATTTCAACTGAAATTGACAATGATAAGGGGCTCAACCATGTAAAAGTAATTGTTAGGCCTGTTGTACCTATTAATGCTGATAGTTGGCAGGTTTTTGATTCTGATCAGCACATTGTTAATTTTTTAAGAGAAGAAGCTGAGTTTGCACACCCAAACCAACAGAAATGGCAGAACCAGTATGAAGATCAGATCATCTAGTGAAGGACAAAAAAGTTGCCCAAAGGTCTTGTGACCTTAGAATCAATTTTTGGTACTAATGGCGAGATTAAAAAGGACAAATCTAGCTTGTAGATCAAGGAGGAACATTATGAAGAAATTATTGTTGCAAAGAATAAAGTGTTGAAACTTGGAAAGGTATGTACCCCTGAAGAACGTCAAATATTCGTCAATTTATGCAATGAGTTTTAGGATATTATTGTTTGGAATTATTCAGATCTAAAAGGATTTGATCCTAGTATTTCCTAGCATACCATTGAGCTAGAACTAGGGGCTAAACTAGTTAGGCAAAAGTAGAGGCCTGCCAACCCTAAATTAGAACCCCTTATGATCAAGGAATTGAACAAACTGATTGAGAGCAATATTATATTCCCAATTAAACATACTTCTTGGGTATCCAATTTGGTTTCAGTTAGAAAGAAAAATGGAGAAATCAGATTATGTGTTTATTTTTGTGATTTAAATAGGGCTTAATTAAAGGATAGACATCCTTTGCCCTCTATGGAGCAGATCTTGCAGGTTGTTTCAGGATCAGAACGGTTCTCACTACTTGACAGTTTCTTTGGTTATAACCAGATTATGGTAAAAGAAGAAGATAGATTTAAGACAACATTTACTACTAAATGGGGGACCATGGCTTATCAAAATATGCCATTTGGTTTATCAAATGCAGGTGCAACCTTTCAGAAGGCTATAGACAAGGCCTTCATAAAATTAATGTATAGGTTTGTACTTGTCTATCTTGATGATATTATTGTGTTCTCAAAGAATGTAGCAGATCACTTTAAGAATTTAAGAATTATCTTTGAGAGATGCAGGGAATATGGTTTTTCTTTAAATCCCAAGAAATGTTTATTTGTTGTCCATGAAGGAAAACTGCTGGGATTTATTGTTTCAAAAGAGGGTATCACCATTGAACCCAAAAGAGTGAGCACTATTCTTTCCTTACCACTTCCTGCTCATAAAAAGGGTCTTCAAAGTTTTTTAGGAAGAATTAATTTTGCAAGAAGATTTATTCTAGACATTGCTGAATTATTGATGCCATTAATAGCCATGCTTAAGAAGAATATGGTTTTGAACTGGACAAAAGAAGGCAAACGTAGTTTTGAATTAATTAAATAAGCATTAGCTGCTTCTCCTACTTTGTTAAATCCTGATTTCTCAAAGGATTTCATTTTATATGATTATGGAAATGTTGATAGAATTGCTGCCATGTTAGTTCAAAAAAATGATGAAAGTTTTGAATAGCCAATAGCCTTTTTTAGTCAAGGACTTAAAGATTATGAGTTAAACTAATCATTTGTTGAAAAGCATGTACTTGCTGTAATAAGAAGTTTAAAGAAATTCAAACATATGCTTTCTAACAATAAAATCAATTTGATGGCGGCACATCCTTCTGTTAAGGATTTCTTACTGAATAAAGATTTCAATACCAAGAGAGCTAGCTGGGTTACCAAGGCAATGGAGTACGATATTGAAATCAATGTTACTAAGCTGGTAAGAGGTAAGGGTTTATGTGAACAGCTTGCTGGAAATGGAGATAAAACTCCAAAAGATGACTCTGAAGTTGTTTTGGCTTTAGAAGATGATGAACAACTTGTTGTCCCAGAATTTTAGAATGATTGGGTGGATGATATGGCTATATTCTTGCAAATAGGATGTTGTCCTGAAGATTTGGAAAGATAAAAATAGAGGTATTTTAGATTACAATCCATTCCTTATTTTTTGGTGAATAATATTCTATTTAGAAAGGATTTGCAATGTGTTCTGTTAAGATGCATTAAACAAGATCAGGTTGATCATATTCTACAAGAATTCCATGAAGGGCCAACTGGAGGCCATTTCTCGTCAAGAGCTACAACTCTTAAAGTGATGAAAGCATGCTATTATTGGCCAAGTGTCTTTAAGGACTCACATGCCTGGGTAAGGAAATGCAAACAATGTACAATGTTTGCTGGAAAAGAAAAATTAGCAGTGCTGCCTTTGCAATCTATTCAAGTGGACCAGCCATTTATGAAATGGGGTCTTGATTTCATTGGTATCATTAACCCACCTTCAATTGTAGCTCATAAGTGGGTATTGACAACCACTGATTATTTTACAAAGTGGACAGAAGCATTTTCTCTCAAGGAGGCAAATGAAACTGCTGTTTTGAATTTCTATGAAGATTTGGTTTGCATATTTGGGGTACCAAATTCAATTATTTTGGATAATGCACTTGCATTTATGATAAATTAGGTCACTAAGTGGGATTTTAACAAAGGAGTGTACCTGAATACATCGTGAAACTATTACCCACAAGGTAATGGGCAAGCTGAATCCACCAACAAGAACCTAGTTCAGATCATTAAAAAGACCCTAGAAGGTAATTAACATTCTTGGCATGAGAAGTTGAAATCAGCACTTTAGGCTGATAGAATAACTCCAAAAATTGGAATGTCTCCTTACATGCTGGTTTATGGTAAGGAAGCTAGACTACCTATTTCAGTTGAGTTTCTAGCACTTGATTTTATGTATTAGTTGGACATGATTTATGAAGAGCCTATGATAGCGAGGTTGGCTCAGTTGAATGAGTTAGAGGAGAAAAGGAGAAATGCATTGTAGAAAATTGAGCTTCATCAATCTCAAATGATTAAATCATTTGATAAGAAGGCATCTCCCAAGAATTTTCAGCTGGGAGATATTGTTTTGAAATGGGATGAATTGAAAAGCAGACCTGGAAGACATTCAAAATTTGATGCTATGTGGGTTGGTTTGTATATCATAACAGATAACATGCCACACAATGCTTTCCATTTTTCTACACTTGAAGGAGAAGAGTTAGCAATCCCAGTGAATGGGATCCACCTCAAGCATTTCTTTTGAGGTTAGTTGGTTTGAATAAGTGCTTGGCACATAGTTAGTTTTATTTGGTTAGTATCAGTTAGTACTCCTATTCCCACCGTGGTCACATCAAGAAGATACACACCATACATAATCAAGAACCCATTGCGGTTCCTAGTTATAAATGATAAATACCTCAATAATGTAACCATGGTGGAAAGAGAAGTTGTTTTTTAGATAGTTTGCTTTACAGTTTTGAAGGCTAGAATGAACAAAAATAGCAAGATCAATCAAATTATATGTGCATGAACACCATACCTATCATATGGGACATGGATAATTTCCACTATCTCATATCATACACATCATGCCCACACCTATACCATACAACTGAGGTTACTGTTCAAGCTCATTTTGCCTTTGGTTTAATTATACCTATTTTTGGATAGCATTTACCATAATTTGAATTATGTCCATCATATGATACATGGACAAATTCTGATGTATCACATCATTAACATAGGCTCAGACAATAATATCAAAGTGCAGGGTGTTGTTCATTAATATTTTTTCTTTCTCTAAATGCTAATTAGCCCAAGTTTTAGTTCTAAGTTTAGTTTTCAGTTGGTTTTCAGTTTGAGAAGGATCAGTTGTTTTTCCTAAAGTTGAAGACTCTGTGCCCAATGGATATGCAAAAGGCAACTGGTCTATTTGTTCAGTAGGTGAGCACCCCTGAGAGGTCACCAAAAATGTTACCTATTTATTTTTCATACTAAATTGATAAGTTGAAACTACTTTTGCATTGATTATGGATTGAACAAGTTGTTATTCTAAGTTCTCAATAATTGATTAAATGCAGAAAGTAAGGTACACAATGCAGAAAGAATTGATTAATCTATTCACTTTTATTCAAATCTAAAATATAAGTACAAAGACAATGCATTTTTTTCATGACATATTATTTAAATGCTACTTTTACAAAGGTACAATGATGATGTTCATATTTCAATTTTATATATACAATGCATTTAGATCCACACAAGCCGAGGCAACTATTAACACTACATTTGAATAAACACATTGAAAATATAAAGGAGTAAAGAGATAAAGGGAAAGCCTCCATTGCCTGTATGGAGAAGTGATCTTTGACTTCATGTTGGAAATCTGGGCTGCATCTCTAGCTTTCGCAAACCTGTAAGACAAAATCAAGAAGGAGTCAGTACAGAAGAACTGAGCAATGGAGACATTCCTAAAACCACTACACTACTCTAAAAACAACAATATGCTTACTTAGATAAAGCATTAAAAGATGCAAAGGAGAAGGAAGAAAACAAAGAGAAAATCATTTTTTATGCTAATGTTGTTTGTTTCATGTACAGATTCAGGTATGAAGACCAAGTAGGTTGTTGAAAGGATGCACATTTATTACAAGTGTGAAACTTTCTGACTGAATTCATGGAGAGGTGAAGGTATGAAGACCAAGAAGGTTGCTGAAAGGACGCACATTCAATCAAGTGTGAAACTTTCCAACTGAAGTCATGTAGAGGCAAAGACCGGAGGACTAGAGGAAGCTATTGAGGGGGCATTCCTACATTTTGGGCATAGGACCTTCTGGCTTAATCATGAAGCTATTTATACACTTATGTTGTTACAAGGATGTGTGTTTACATGCATAAAACTTTCCAACATTCATAAATTCAAATTAATTTAAAAGAAGATACTGGTTTTACAAGTTCAGACTCAGCTGTTCTATTTAACCAAAGGTGAATGGAGCCATATAGAGGTCATCCATGAAGGAGAAGTACATATACAATCAAAATTAATTAAAGCAAGGGTGATTAAATCATTTATGAAGAGTAACAATCACATTAAAGGGTAGCAATACAATGATTTATTGTGCAAGAAGCAATGGAAGAGATCAACATTAATTACAACAATGGAATTAACCAACATGGAATGTAATGCATTAGCAGAGGTGCTACAGGATGGATTTCATTTCTTTTCAGAAATTATCAGAGGTTACTGAAAGAGGTATGTATTAAAAGTACTTGTATTATCAAATTCAAGGGTTAATTTCTATATGGAAGATACAAATAACAATAGTAGGTTCAAAATCATGAAAGTGATATGTTTAATAAGTACAGATCTATCAAGACAAAACAGTAAAGTGCATGGTGGCTCACTACAAAAGAGGAAATAAATATCATTCAATTTTTTCTTCATGAATGATAGTGCAAAGTTACAGGAAGCAATCACAATGAGCATATATGGAAACAACATCAAGATATCAGTGCCATATGGAGGACATACATTTTATTCTCTATCAACAACAAAAACTTGAGGATACAAATCTTCCACTCCATTCTACTATTTAAATTGACAAGGTAATGAACAAACTGCAATATTATCAAATTACAGAGATTTCTCAGTCAATTAAGGATGCAGTGGTTATAATGTATTTCGAGGAGGTGGCAGGTTACAGTTATTGTTATGATGTTTTTCATAGCCTAAAATTCAAGGGTTCTTCTAGTTGCTATTATATGTACCTAGAAATCTAAATATGCATCATGATAGTCAAAGTAACAGCAAGGGGCATCATACATTTCTATAAATAGCTTGAAAACAATCATTATAATTTCATAACAAAAATCATCTCTATGAGAAAAAGAAAGAAGAAATACATTCATTGACAAAGTAATAGCCCGCAAAAAGAGACAGATATTTCAATCCATGAAGATAGTATTCTTGACAATAAAAGAGGAAGAGGGTCTACAACAATCAAAGGAATGTAGTGAGATGTGCCATAGGAAGATATATGAATATGAGTCAAGGCAAGTAAAGTAATCATATATAACATGTATTACTATAATGAATGCAGTCATCAAAGTCTTTCAGTCTAATTTTAGTGATGTAAATTGAGCATTATGGATCAAAATTTAGTCTTTTCAAGACTAGAAGAATCTCACTGGATGGTGAACTAATGGTAACACTAATGTCATGGAGCAGATATCAAGTTGAGTTCAAAGATTATTAAAAAATGTAATGCAAAGAAAGGATCAAACAACGAGTATTGTGTTGCCATGATTTTCAAAGGAAATATTGCAATACTTTATGATGGCATATCAAGTAATAATTCTACAAAGCATAGCTATTTTTAGTTTTAGGAGAAACATTTATAGATAGTGCCCCATAAGAATCAGCAAAAGAAAGAACTGACATCCACATAAAGTAATCGGCCATATTGAGAGTGAAATTTCTTTATGCAAATAAATGAGATCGCTAGCGCAGCAAGGATGGAGATATAAAAGTTACTGATATAATGCATGTAAACTGTATATCAACATGATGGTGACAGCATAGATGAATGCAATCAAAGGTTCATAGTCAGAGATAGAAGAAATTGGGCTACTCTGATAAAAGAAACAAATATGGAGAATTGAAAAAGTAAAGCTTTCAACACATAGCAATATACTTTAAATTTTGAGAAGTAGTAGACCCCTGGTCAAAGTGATGGTCCTACATGGAAAACCGTATAATAAAAATGCATACAAAAGTCTTTAATCATGAAGCAAGGAGCCTAGTCTAAATACCGTATAATGGAAGTGTTCATGGATGCAACATTGACAAAAAGAACAGTTCACTAAAAGCTATATAAGAATTTTGACATGGCCTTCTATACCAAAAAGCATTTACATTTGTTTCAGCCATTGATATTTATTGTCTTCAACAGTTCATGTTGGGATAGTTCTTACTCATTTTGGTGATTAAAATAAGTTCTATTTAACCAAAGCGGAATGGAGTAGATGATATCATGTTTGACAGAACAAGTTCAAGAAAGGTGACTAAATATGCTACAATGGATTCTGGAAGGCTCTATCCCTTACAGATAATGATATTTTTGAAAAACAAAATTAAACTTTCTCAATGTGGAAGTTCCACTGCTGTGACAAATATAAGAGCTGGTCATGGAAAGCCACTATTAAAGTCTACAAAAATGGCATCCGTTAGCGCAATTTTGGAGCATGCAAAAAGTCACGTAGATACTCCATGCAAAATTGGAAAATAATC
Source organism: Thuja plicata (assembly GCA_018584345.1). Lineage (NCBI taxonomy): Eukaryota > Viridiplantae > Streptophyta > Pinopsida > Cupressales > Cupressaceae > Thuja > Thuja plicata. The sequence continues at coordinate 201,177 of MU226438.1, forward strand.
TTTCACTGTAGAAATGGGAGGTGAAGTTTTTTTTTGTTTTTTTTTAAAAGGATCAATATGAGCCAACATATGTGGTAAAAGATTGCAGAGCAACAACCAGTAATGAATTTTACAAAAAAGGAAAGTTTAAACAGAAAAATAGTGAATAAGCTCTATTTTTATTTTTTCTTTTCAACACTCTTTTTCATAAAAGATAACAGAATTTTTCTTGTAAAAATCACATCAAGAAGATTTTGTAGGAGATATAAATGGTGTTTTAGAGATACCCACATTAACAGATAATAACAATGACAATGTAATTCTAAAGGCATTTAAGGTTTCAGTTTTACAGACTCAAGAAGAGGAAAGAAAATATTTTCCAGCCATGTATTTATAGAAAAATAGAAGATGATGCTTGTAGAAAAAAGAGAAACATTCAACAACAAGTTACAGTTGTAGCAGAATGGAATATTACCCATAGAAGCCGTGAGTTGAGGAGAAAAGAAATTAGTTCAAAGTTTTACTCTAAACCCTAGCCGCCAGGGCTCTATTTCAGAGTATCAAACCCAGATGTTTTCTCCAAACCCAGCAAGGAGGAAGCTGTGTTCAAGCCCTTAAAGAAGAAGTTGGCCATGATTTTTAAGGAAGAGGAGCGTAATTTCCAGCATAAGTAAAGAGCATAGTGGCAGAAATACCACAGAGAAATAAAAAAACCAAGACAAAATGAGAACAAGGCAGCTCAAAAATAAACCACTCAAACCCTTAGGTCGGCAGCTAAAGTAAGGAATACAATGATAGCAAAGGAGAGTGCAAAGATTTATCTTCACCGTGGCAGCTGGGAGAAACATCTCAGAGTCTTGGTGGCATAGATAGACACTAGATATTTTCCAAAACCCTACCCTTGGCGAAAAGAAGCAGAGCTCTCCAGACAATCCCAAAAGCACAAATGAATGAGATTAGGTTGAATTAGGTTACGTAGCCTTAGTTATTTGGTGGATTTCAAAATCTCTTTGGATCGAGTTAAATCCCCAAAACTTAGGTTACGGTCATCTTTTCTTCTTTCTTTCATTTCAAAGACTCCTTTCATAGACATCATCTTTCAATATAAACAATAATAATAACCATAATGTTTATAATTAATATTTAATGGATAAAGTATAATCTCTTAGATATTAATTATAGATAGTATTGTTATTATTATTGTTTACATTGAAAGATGCTAATTATAGTTATTATATTTAATATCTTTGTAAATCATGAATTTTACTTGATATTATATATATAATTAAGGATAATTTATAATTATATTTAATATATTTGATGTTTTGTAAATTCTATGGTTTACAAAACTATTAAATATAATTATAAATTATTAAACGTCTTTTTGTTCTTATGTTTCAAGTGGTTGAGTTTTGAGATAGATACTCATATTTATTTATTTATTCATTAAACTATTATTTTGTAATACTTGGATACATCTAGTCTTAAACAAATAAATATAATTATTTGTTTAAAATTAAATATATTAAGATGTTAGTAAATAATAGTTAATAAATGAATAAATAAATATAGGTCGTAATTATCTATTTATTAATTATTTACTTGATACCACTTTAAATATCAAATTTATAAAATAAATAACTTAGTGTTAGTTTTATAAATTAAATATATTAAGGTAATATCATGTAAATAACGAATAAATAGATAATTAATTGGTCTTGAGGGGGAATACTTTTGTGTGCATGAACTTGTGGGTAATATTAATTATTTGTCACAATTATAAGATAAATAATAATTAATTATTCTAAGTGCAATTTAGAGGGCTATCTTGTCTAGGAGTTGGCTTTGAGTTAGATCCCACCTTTTTTTAGCATCAGTTATCAGTTGGCTACATGTTATCATGTTTTTTCTAAGGGAAATATTTTGTTCACGTTCAGCTCTTTTGCTATTAGGGTCTGTTCATAGCATCTTGGAGTCCTTTTGAAGTGGTTTTGGAGTTGTCATTCAATTAGCATCAGTTGGAGAGTCTTTTACAACAGTTTGATCACAATTTACAGCAGTTATGGCCCTGATTTGGTGGGATTTGTCTTCATATCCGACTCCCATAGATTTTGCATGTTTTATGGAGATTTGGAGCATTTTTGTGGGGATTTTGAGTTACACTTTGGTTATGCATGGTTTGGTGGAGTTTTTGTAGCACTTAGACTTCAATTTCTGATAGTTATGGTCCTCTTTTGGTGGAGTTTTCTCATGCATCTGACCCTTTCAGACCTGATGCCTATATTATTATATTTTCACTTCATTTTTGAGGACCTTCTTTTCTTCACATATTCTTGCACATTGCAGACTTGTGAATGTATTGTAAGGGCATTTTGTAGCAGAGTTTTGACAGCATTGATATATTGATACAACGATTCCTTCTCATTGGTTTGAAGTGCAATATTGTGGATTTTCTTGCTTTTAGGTTACGTTATCCTTCTTTTAAGCTATATCCCTTTCTTCATATTCAAATATTGATACTTTTTATTATAGGTCTTTTCTTGTGAATCCTGGTTCTTTGCGTAAAATTGGTGAAACCTAGTTTCCCTTTCAAAGCTAAGGATTTCAGATCCTTGCATAGAATCATTGTTGTAGTTTCATGTTTGTCTGAGCATTAAGAGCCATTGGTATTTTTGTGATTCATGTTGATTCATTCAAAGTTACAGACAAATTTTTTGGTGTATCGCCTCCATTAGATTTTTCCTAGGTATTCATATTATCCTTCTACCTCTTTCCAACATACACATTTAGTTTTAGGTGATATTTCCAAATTCAATAGAAACTGTCCTAGAATCTGGAGATTTTTTTTCTTCTCCACCAATGAGAACGTTTCCATGTTCCAATAGGATGTCTAGATTATGCATCCATCTATAGGCGCAATCCTGATTGACAACAGTTACTTATAATGTTATCCTGGGCTTCCAGATTCCTTTCGCCTTGCATACTAAAGATGTTCTCAAAATATCTTATCTCCTCCTTAGCTATACCTTCTGGTTCTTTTACTACTTCACCACCCATAAGTTTAATGGAGGTGTTTTTTTTTTACTTTTCTCCTGTGTTTAGTGCTATTGTGGAAACAATTTGTATTTCTGTCCCTGACATCCAACCATGTCTCTCTGGATTTTTGTCTCCGAAAAATTTCTTCACTTGTCAAAACCCCTTCATATTCCTTCATTAAGTGATTTTTCTCTTCATAAAGGACATTATCCATACCTTTATCCATCACTTCATCATTTAAATTTTCCAATTTATCTTCAAAAATGCTCTTGTTTACACAAATGTTCCTGAAATGATTTGTGTTCCAAACTTTTAATTTTTTCTTGATTATTCTCAACTTTTTTACTACCTTATATAATGTAGATCCAAATACCTCAATTTCCTTCCACCATTCTTCAATAATTTCAAGAGAACCCTCCCTCTTAAACCACATTTGTTCAAATTTGAAAGTGCAGTTATCCGGTTTAACCTCCTTGAAAATATTCAATATTACAGGGTAGTGATCTGAACCTGAAATTGGCTTAACATTAGCAGACACAGTGAATGGTAAGTCCACTAGGTTTCCATTAACTAAAAATCTATCAAGTTTTTTAGCAATAAAGTTGAATCCCTTCCTCCTATTATTCCATGTGAAACCATCCTTCGGTGTTAAGACCTTAATGAGACCATTTCTATTGATCTAGTTATTAAATTCCTCCATAGCACAAGGGAGTTTCTGGAGACCACCCCATTTCTCTGAGGCCTTATTAATAGTGTTAAAATCCCCTCCTATGATTGAAATCTCACCTTTACATACTTCCAATTTCCTCTCGATTTCTTTCCATACTCTTTTCTTTTCTAGATTGGGAGTAGGGCCATATACATTAAAGATCCTAAAACTAAGCGATGTCTGGTTGCATTTAGCAAGTCCACAACTCCAGTTGACATGATCCTATAAATAAGTTAGAGACACCATCCTAGGATCCCAAATAAATTTTAATCCACCTAAGGCTCCCAGAGATGGATACTCTGTAAATCCTAGTTTATTTTTTAAATTAGTTATTTTGTGATTGTCCAATTTGGTTTCCTTTAGCATAATTATTTCATCTTTTGTCTGAGAAATGAATCTTTTTAAAATTTGCTTCTCGTTTGGGGAATTTAAGCCCCTAACATTCCATTTAGGATATTCATGGTGGCTTGGGAAGGAAATTCCCCTTCCCTGCATTAAAAATAGTCGTTAGTTTAGCTTGGCTAGCAGCACATCTATCCAATAATCTTAATTCCTATCTAGATTTCCTTCCTCTTTTCTGGTTAGAATTGGCACAATTGGGGACTTGCATACTAGGTTGAGTAGATGTAGTCCCAAGTGTTTCGTGATCCTTAAGTTCTCTATCTTCAAGATCTAATAAGAGATTATCAATATTCATTGTATCCTGATCGTCATCTACCTCAAGACATCCCTTGATCAACAAATGTCTTTGTCTCATAATTTCTTCCTTGTCACATATTTCATCCATAAATTGGTCCATTAAATCATTAACTACAAATTCACATAGATGTTCAGTCAATAATCTCACTCTTCCTCCATCTCTGAAGGACCTTCTAGATCATTATTACCTAGATCTTGCAGGCATTTGACAACTTCTATGATGTTATTAAATGTATTTATGGTATCCTCTTTGAAAATCTCCATCTTATTTGGATTTTTCTTAGATATAATTTGAAAACCCCCTTATTTCTCATTTAATTTTACCAAGATGCCCCCATGTGAGATCTTCAAATTTAAATTTCCTTCCACTATTTCCCCTTCTTCAATATCCTCTATTGGAGAACCTACCCAAACAATAGAAGGGGAGATATTACCCTTTATGTGAGGTGTGACATGTCTCTTGTCCAACATTTTCCTTTCTTCCATTTCTACTATAAGCTCTATTTGTAATAATTCTGGTTTAATAACATAAATTTCCTCCAAGATTTTAATTGTGATCACGTTAATAGTACTTATGTCTATGTCCATATTGACTATAATTGTATTATTAGATCAGGGCCTATCTGTTTCTAACATACCTACATATTTCCCTATATGAATAGCTATGTTTACAAAGAAGTCTGAGTAGATCAATTCAACTGTAATATTCGAGAGAAGAATAGCCTTGTCAATTTTTTAAAAATTAATATTTTGGGGTCAAAATTTGGGATCCAATCAATAAAGGTGAAATCACAATCTTTGAACCTAGGGTTTTCAAATTTCATAAAGTTATGCTTTAATTAAATATTGTTACATTTTAAAAGAAAAAAACCTTTCGAGAGAATAGCTGTACTTACCTGCCCTTTATATTCCTCTTCAAACCATTCAACAATTTCATTGATGGGATTGCCATACCCATTCCACTAGGTAAATATGACATATTTTTTGCATAGCTCTTTAATCTTCTCAATCTTCCCAGATTTCATTTGGATAAAATTCATTTCTGGTGGCTTAGATCCAAAAAATTTATCCTTCCTAAAGGGAGGCAGGCTTCCCTTCTCTAGGTCTATAGATAACTGGGAATTTAGAGAATGGTGACTATGGATGTCTGCATTGTGTTTCTTTCACGAAAATCCAAAATTACTACGGGGTAAATTTGGAGAATCAGGAAAGGTAGGAGAGCCAGGGATATCTCGATGAAGTACATCTAAAGTGTTACATAGGGGAAGACCAAAATACTGTTTCAAAGGTGGGCGTGTAGAAAAATCTGAACCCCGTCTCTTCTTTGATGTAACCTTCACCCATTGCTTAGGGTCAGCAACCACATGATCAGCTAAAAATCCTGAGCAATACACCAAAAGAGAAAGAATTGATCCAGATGTCAAACCAAATGCATTTTTTGACCCAGAATACCCACCGTAACAATTACAGGCATATTTGGTCTTCTCAAAAAAGGAGAATTGTCGATCAATTTTCTCCACTGAGAAAGAAGTTAGACACGGTCTAGAGTAGATGAATGGGACCCGCCAAGAGGAGGAACAAAGGCCTCCCTGAATCCAAACTTCCGTATCAAAAAAATTAGCATATCTTTTTCCCTGGGGGGAAAAACTCTTCAGAGAGTGAGGAGGAGGAGCGCACAGAGGCCATGTTCCCCAAGAAGAAACATGCTTGCGTGAGGGGTCTTGATACTGTATATTCAGATCACCCAAAGGAGTTGGCACAGTCAAAAGATTTGATCTAGGGAAACCCTTCTGCATATTAGCAAATCTTCACCGAAATCTAGCAAAGCAAGCCATCCAAAAAAATGGGCCATGATATATTTTATTAATAATAGTAAAAAGTTTACAAACCTAGTTTAGGTGGGCATACCGGTAGGAAAAAACTAGGAAGAAAACCTCCGGTTGTAGCCCATGCAAATAAATTGATATACTAACATACTAGTCTACCCAAATCGAGCCAAAAAGAGAACCCCACCTGGTAATGTGCCCAAACTTACCAAAAAATCCCAAATGAGAACTCTGAAATAATGTCAAAGAATCCATACAATCCCTATTAGCCCATTACACTCAAGAAAGTATATTACTTTTAATAATTAAGTATTTTTTAAATTAGGTTTTCTAAATTTATTTTTTATAAAAGATATAAATTCTTTAAAATGTAAATCTTTTAAACTCAATGATTTAGATTTCAAAGGATTCAACATCGTTTGGAATTTCAAGTTAAATTTTTGAAGAGGTTAGATTCAAATGTTTGATATTTTTTCATTTTTATAATTAAATATGTTAAGAATTAATTATGAATTCCTCATTGAGTGTTATATAGATCCGATGTATAAAATTTATAATTGTTTATAGAAAATGACTAAAATTAACATGTTGAAAATTTTAAAATTTATTATAGAAATTGATTGATAAAATATAATTCTCAAAAATAAATTTTAAAGAAATCTAAATTTGTTAAATTTGATTTTTAAGCAAATCAAATTTGAATTAAAATTTAGAAACAAAATCCTACCTTGTGAGCTTTGAGATTATGGAAAGTGTAAGCTTTGAGCTTATGAAAAATCTAAGAAAAATATAGAATAATACTTGAGAAGAGTGGTCTAGTTGCAGCGAGAGGATGAATCTAAGTGAATGAATGAAATAAATTGTTATTTATTATTATTATTATTATTATTATTTGGTTATTTTTAATTACTATTTTAATTATTTATATCTATTTAAATGGTATTTTGCATTTGTTTTTAATGGGGCGGTATGATATTCTTATTTTGGCCTCAAAATTTCTCTTTTAACTATTGAATTGTGTGATGTTTGAGAATAGTTTGATTTAGATATGGATTCTTCATTCTGAATTGATTATGCTATATTAGATTATAGAATTTTGTTGAGAAAATAAATTATTGTTATCATCATGAAGATTATCAAATCTAATGTAAAGTAATAGTTTTTTAGATTAATTAGTTTAAATGACTTAATCATATAGATTATGATATTTTTATTTAATTAATCTATAAAATAAATTATAATTTGTTAGAAATAATTAATATATTTAAAATAAATTTTAAAGTCAAATTATATTCCATTTAATTGATTATTTTATTTTCAATTATTAATTGTTCAAATTTTCATTTGTTTGATTTAGAAATTAAAATAAATAATTCAATTAATTCCTTATTTAAATAAAATCAATATTTTTCTACCTAAAGTAAATATATTATTTTAAATTAGATTATTTTATTGAATAAAATCAATATTTATTTTTTTAGATTAGGTTGTTCTTAACTGAAGTTTAAGAACTGTTGAAAAAATAATATGTTATGTAAAATGACACATTAATATAATTTTCTTGATAATTTTTTAGAATTTATAAATATTTTTTGAGTTCAATGATTTATATTTGAAAGGTTTTGACATTTTCTTTATAGTTTTTTTTTTAATTTATAGATATTTTTTTAAGTTTAATGATTTATATTTCAAAGGTTTTGGCATCTTTTTGGAATTTCTTAAGAGGTTAGATTCCACTATAGAAAATATTTCAATTTCATAGTTAAAAGATGTTATATAAAATTTACAATTGCTTACAATGGAAAATAAAATAAAATTAGAAAAGTGAAAAAATTGAAATTTAATATAGAAATTAATTTATAAGAGTAAAACTTTAAGAAATGTATTTTAATGAAATTTAAAATTTCTTAAATTGATATTTCTAAGGGTAAGTGCTACTAGAAGGGGTAGTTCCTTATATAAATATCAAAAGAACATTACAATTCTTGAGAGATGGTGACTTCATTCCATCCACTAGTTCATATATGTATTATATTTGTTGGGGCGAGAAAAGATCCCCAAAAACACCAATGTAACTGGAAAAAGCAACCAGATCACATTTTTTATGCACTCCCTGAACAATTCAAGAGTCTTGTTTGCATGTTTCTTATTTACAATTTTAATATCAAATATAAATGCTATATCACCTTTTTTTGGATTGATCTTGATGGGGGAATAGTTGTCCTTCCCTCCTAAACAATGTCTTCTTTGACCATGAAGTTTGCAAATACATCATCCCTGAACATAAGACCAATTGCTTAGGAAACATTTGTGTAAAAAATCTCCAACAAAAAACCATCATATAGGTGTACATCTTGTTAAATTATCTACTAATTAATGATCTACTTTATAGTAGTTATAATGTCTTCCTTCTCCACCTTGAACTGTCTCCTTAACTTCATATCTAGTGTCTCCTCCTCAAACTTACAAAACACTCCAAAATGTCTCTGCCTAACCATAAAAACCTTTTTGGTCACTCCCTAATATCACAATATATATATGGACCTAGCTACTAGTCCTTTGAGAGGGATTTAAGGCCAATTACCCTTCCTCTCCTTTGAAAGGTATACCAAAAGAACTTCTCCTATCCAACTTGAAAATGCCTACAAGTAACCAAATAGAGTAGGAGAGTATTATATTAGACAACATACATCTCTCAAAAGGTATTAAGACCTTTATGATCCACTACAAAAATGTTACTTCCACTCAGAGACATCATTCTAATTTGGTGATCATGCCAACACTAAATAAGATAAGTAGGGAATATCTCTCAAGATGCTTCAATAGTCTTATCAATTCCTATCCACTTCAACCACAACTCAAGCTTAGCCACTTCTCACCTACCTAGAATCATGGCCTATGCAAATCTCTCTCCCCGCACTTTTCATGTTGATCTAGTCATATCATGTCTTTATACCCATTATAAAGGAAATCATGAAGAGAATACTTTGGTTACCTTTTATAATTCTATAAATTATATTATGAAGCCTTCAATACTATATTTCCCTCCAAAATTAACAAATTTTTGGTTTTCGAGTTCATCACAACCTCTTCATCTTTTGTTACTCCATGATTGGCTATTGTGCCCACTGTCCTATTTGACTTCCTGAATACATGCATTATCATGAAGTGTCCTATATCTTCATGATCATCTAAAATTTTATGGGCCCAACTTTTAGGTTTCTGACCAGGAGTATCCTTTTAAATTATTGCTTGTATACCTACTTGTGAACTCCCTTAAATGTCTATATTCTTTAAATTTTTTGACTTAGAAAGTTGCAGACCAAGTACAAGAACCTCCATTTTTGCTTTATTATGTGTTTCTTATTTGACCTTTATTGAAAGAGATCACAAACATTTCCTATTGTAGTCTCTTATGCTCCATCCTACTCTATTAGATTGGAAACCCCATCAAAGTTGAGTTTCAACATCCTAGGCATTTGTGCATTATATTTGGCATTTTTCCTTCAATTTTTTTTTCGTCTTTGAATTCACCTTTTGGTGTCTTCAGTCCCATCCAAATCTAAACATTTCCTCATCTCACTTATAGAATATTGTGGCAAACTTCAATCAACATTTATAATTTTCTACTTTACATATGCTTTCCTTAATTTTACTCATTACATCCTCAACTTGCAGATGATTTGTTAGGATTGATGAACACCGAGGGGGTTAACTAGTGTTCTATCATGTTTAACTTTATTAAACTGATTTCATGACCATAAACCAAATGTAACTTAAAGTAAACAAGAGAAGCATAAGCAAAGCATCCAAAACATTTTGACACCATGATTTTTATAATGGAAAATGGGTTAAGGGAAAAATCATGGTGGGGATAGAACCCACAAGTAATTACTTCTTTAGAAATAAGTAAACAAGTTAAAATTTTGAGTACACAGGGGAATTCACATGCATTTAGGCCTACAACCTAGAGCTCACTACTAAGATACAACATACAAAGGATCACTGCCATACAAAATGAATGGATAACAATCTAACAAAAATGAATTGACAAAAAAAATCACATATGTATGTACAGTTCCATGTAAGTACAATAGAATTCTTCTTATTTGAAAATCAAACCTTTGATCACTGATCCATCACACATACATAACATATCATTTTCATATCAACCATCACATATATAATTCACCACAAAAATGTAAGCTTATATATCCATCAACAAAGATAATAACCCCAAGAGTCGGCCTTAAGAACAATATGAGTAGCATGTGAAGTGTTAGCCATATTCATCCTCAAAACATGTTCCTAACCTCAAGAAAAAACATATATTACATCATACATGTCAAATTAATCATATACAAATATCAAACCGATTGGATCATCGATCTGATAGCATCACTGATCGATCCAATAACCATCTCTGTTATTTACAGTTCTGTTATGCCCTGCATACCCGTCCCTACATTTTGTAGGAAAAATGTTGGGTCCCCCTTTTTGCTTTTGTTCTTTCCTTTTTCTCTTTTATTTTCTTTTTTTTCCTTTGTTTTCCCTTCCAGGCTTTGCTTTCACGAGGGTTTTTCCCTTTGTGTCTTGTCTCTTTGTCTCTGGGACCCTGGTTCCAGAGTTTGTTTGTTTGTTCTTTGTTGCTAGATTCTGGACTCCGGTATTCTCTGCCATCACGTCTTCTTTTGCAAAAAGGAGTGGCTGCACAAAATCCTTGGGTCTGAAGTCCAGAGGTTTGCCTATTCAATATTTTGTGGGAATAATGCAACACTTTTTACCCTAGGGGTATAAATAGGAGTTACCTATCATTTTCACATTTACCGCGATCAAAAACCTAAGGTGATTTACCAGAGCGATTAAGGAAAATTTGAAGTGACTAAGTGTAGATTATTCTAGTGATTAGCAATGATTAGAAATGTTTAAAAGGTGATTCATGGTGTTTGAAGGTTACTTCATTGCAGAGTACCCTTTGTGCTCATCTTCTTCACATTTTCTGTGTGTCAGGTAGGCTCTCGAATTTTGCCTCTCTGGTTTTATTTGTTTGTTTGTTTTTCCTTTGTTTTCTTTCACTTTTGTTCTCTATTTTGGTCTCCTGTCACCTCCCATTGGTGGTTGGCTCCATCAAGGGGTTGTCTACCCTCTGTGCAGTTGTCAGTTAGGTTTCTTTATGCTCTGTGGGTTTGTTGTGTAAATACCTTTGTAGATTTGTGTATTTCTCTGTATAGTTGGTGTATATGTACATTTTGTAAAGGTTCATTTGTGCCTGTATATACATCTATTTGGCTAGCCAAATAATCATGCTTCAGCCCTCACATGTGTTTCAGCTATTTATATATCCTGCATATTCTACATTCGGCCTTGTGACAAGCTCGTCGCGCTCTGTGCGTAAAAAACCACTTTCTAGGGATCATCCGAGAGGGATACCACCTGGTTTGGATTCATCTTCTTGGTGGTTTAGCCATGGTGGTTTTCTCTCTCCTCTGTCAGGTCACTCTTAATGGCGGGTTAAGTTTCCCACATGCAAACATTTAATTTTAACCCAAGTGGTGTCTGCCTCTGTGCATGTTTGGACAGTTGTCGACATAAATGCCATTACTCCCATTACTCCATGACCACATCATACCCAATGTCAACCAAACAAAAACTCATTTCTAGTCTTTTTTTGTAGTTGGTAGTTTCGAGACTCTGGACCTAGGCCCCTCTGTGGTCATTGTCTCAATTCACCATGTGAAGATAGAATTCCCTGGTGGCCCGGGTAAATGGTAAAATTCTAAGTTATTTTAATGTATACATCTTTTCTAGGTTTAACTAAGGCTAACATTCCTCCAGGAATAGATGTGATGCAGTGATAAGAGCCTCCAAAGTCTAGAATAAAAATTTATGTTCTATACATGTACTGACGGTCGTCTTGTCTTGCAGGTTGCCGAAGTATCAAATTGATCAATCATGTTAGAGGCTTCTACATCTACTCCACCCAGGAGCCTAGACCTCCCCACCACCATTGCAACCAGCGCAGCAATCAGGTAAAAAATTGAGAGGACCTTCAAAAAACTCCCATTGACCATGAAATATGTTAAGGAGGATACTATTCAGTGGTTGAAGGTGGAGTCTAAGAATAAATGGATCACCGACACAAGTGTTGGGATGTGGGCCGAAATGAAGGCCCTAGTAAAGCTGATGTATATATAGCACACTGCCAGAGATCCTTTGACCATCAATATAGGCTACTTCAGGATTCTAAAGGCTTCTTGCTTCTTATGCTCCATGCAAGCCCCAAAACTCATCCACACTCTAGTAGAGCACTACAATTCAGTCGTCCGGGTTGTCATGCTGGCTTCCCCAGTTCCAACCGGATACCCAACTGCCATGGTGTCTCTGGATGCCACGACCTTTTAGATGGTACTTGGGATCCCCCAGTTCGATGGTGCAATGATCCTCACTCAGTTTTTGGCCTTGGAGAAATTTCAAAAGATGGAGCTCCCGGCCCAAAAATACCTCAACAACAACTGGCTCAAGATGCCAAAGAAAGACTCCAAAAGGATGAAGATGGAGATCCCCTGAATAGAATTCAAGGAAAGTATATAGATGGGAATCATAGCATTATGTAGGATATTTGGACAGAACCATACCTAGGAATTCTTAGCATGGGTTTACTACTTCCTTCTTGGCATCTCTTCCAATGAGCAATACTTTGATTAGGCCACCATCATTGCCAATCATGTTGATTCTCAGCTCCTCCAAGTCCTTCGGTCCCCCAAGTTATATATGACATCTTATGTTTTGTGGGCACTGGCACAACAATGTGCCATCATAAATGGGTTATTAATGTGTGGAGTACTTGGGGTTGGCCCTAGTCAAAATGTTCCCTGGGATTATTTCCCACAACTCCAATGGGAGGCTAGTTTCCTCAGCTTCTTCTAAGTAAATAATGCCTTCATTTACTACAAGCTCCTCACACCTACTCAAGATGTTGAATATCGGCTCTCTAAGGAGGTGATGAATTTGGTCAACTCTTACAACCATTATTACATTCAATTTTCCCAACATACATACATTTGGGTGACCGACTTCTCTGGGAAACCCTACTTATTTCCCAAACATTGTGGGAATAAGATAGTTCTTTTGGAATTTTGTCGGCAGATCTTAGAGCTGCATTCCCTCTTCATGGTGAAGAAGGTCACCAATGTCCCATTCCCAGTCATTTGTGGGAATTACACCTGCAGCTTAGCAGTGGCCAAGGAGGCCAATAGCAAACTCAAAAGTCTGGGGCTGGCAGAGTTCTACTTGGAGTGAAAGAAATTTGATCCACTAGGAAGAATAGCATTGGCACTTCCCCGGACCGCCCCTACTCATGAGATTCACATGGAGGAATTTTGGGAGGACTGTCAAGATGATTTTGAAGTCTGAAATTGGCATTTCCTCTGGATGACAATGGGGATGATGAAAAGGATTAAGCTTTGGAAGTTCCTAGATGACTTATTGGATACTGGGTCTACTGAAGACCCCCGATACAAAGAAAAGGGAGTAGATAAGATGACCCCTCCCATAGTGGATTGGGATGTGTAGGAGGGCCCAACAATAGAAGAGCTCACCTGGGATGTGGTCGAGCATAGTCACACATATTTTAAAAAGGCATGCCCAAAAAGTGTACATAAGGTTGGCCCATTTATACAAGGTTCAACTTCTGGTGCTGGAACCTTCTCAAAGGGTGAAGATAGAGGAAAGAGAAATATAGGGACCCCACCCCAAGTCCTGGTGGTTGTTCCCTTAGTGGAACAAATTCAATAGTCTATGGCGGCCTCGCAGCATATGAGGGAAAATCTAATCACCCGGCTAGCCACCCCACTTTCATGACCAAACTTGTCTACCCTCCCTCTTCCCCTTCACTTGCAGCATTAATGGTCTGAGCAACCGGGACCGGGGTAGAGGAGGAGAAGGTGGCCATGTTAGATGTAGGACCCCCATTGGTGACCTCAACAAAGAAGAGAAAAATGACTAATCGTGTACCAAAGGTGGAGCTGAAGCTCGGGACACCTAGCATCCTTGAAATTCATATTGTCTTGTCAGACTCTCTGGAGCCAGACAATCAACCCAAGAATCCACCAGAGACATCCCCTTCACATGATGAGTTTGATGACTTATTTGGGATGGATGAATTGGTAAACTTACAAGGGGATCTCGGGAAGGAAGTAGAAGAAATCTCTGCCCAAGAGGAAGTGGTGACCCCTCTCGAGAAAGAAACCCTGGAACAAGAAGCTTCAACGGAATAGGAAGCCTGGGTAGAACCAAAAAAGGAGCTAGAATAGGTACATGTCTCCAATAACCCAGAGATACAGGTTCTGGAAATAGACACTACGAAGGTAGAGAAAAAGAAATATGAGAAAATGGCATCAGGTGAGGGAACAGGACCTACAAGAGAACCATAACCTCAACTTCCTTGGTCCAAACACCACCTCCAAAGAAGGAAACATTCAGGGAGGTAGTTTCAGCAGTTGCATTGTTGAACTTTGGCTAGATACCTCACCCACCTCCAGGAGATACTCCCATAAATGAAAACACTCTGACAGAAGAGGCTGACACACAACAACAACAACAACAAGATGAGGGGTAGAACCCCGGGGATGCAAATACAAAGTCTGATGATGTCAAGGATGCGGACACCAAAGCAGATGATATTAATTCCACTAAGGTGGATGATGATGATGGTCCAAAAGATATGAGGAAAGAGTCTGGGGAGACTCAGGGCATCAGGGATGAACCACAACACCCCATCAGGGGTTTATAGGATCAAACCGTGGCTTCAAGGCCACCCCTTCCCCCACCACAATGGCTGTGGATGCTAGAAAAAGGAAGGCCCCAGAACTAGTCAAGGTCCATGTCTCTTTGGAAAATATGATGGCGCTAAATCAGAATTCCCCCAAAGTGAAGAAGGCCCGGACAATCCGTACCCTCCATACTGGGCCGGGCGGAAATATAGTTGTGGTAGTCACAACACCTCCCCTAGAGGAAGATGAAGAAATAGAAAAGGCCGAAGACTATGTAATCATGGAGGTACCCCTAGGGAAGAGGGGAAAGTAGGGAGAGTTAGACCTGCTAAGGGAAGAAGCCAGAGTGATGGAATCCCATTATGAGAAAGAGGCCCAAAGACTCAAAGAAGAGAAGGAGAAGAACACAAATCTTGTTGGGTTGTTGACAGAGCTAGCGCAACCTATCATTGCCATTCCTCCAGAAGTTTCCACGTCTAGAGAACTGCTCCCATAGGGTGATATTGATACACTGAGAAGCATGAAGAAAAAGGCATAGACAGTCGATGCCTAGGTAAATGAATAGGTTGGAAACATCTGACATTTCCTAGTGGCCACGCTCCTCGATCTATACACAACCGAGAATGTGTTGCATCAGGCTAAAAAATTTGTTTCCATCTGGGAAGGGGAGATTGAAAATTATGAGGTGTGAATTGGAGAAGTTGGAGAGCTCATGGGTCTCAGTGAAGATATTGTCACCGAGGCTAAAATTTTGGGAGTAGAGTCTTTCGACTTCGTCCAGACCTAGCACTCTAGACTAGACCTCACATTAGAGGTAACCAAGAAACTGTTAGGGGCCCTATGGGAAAAGGTCTTGGAAATTTATTATTCTTTGAACTTGTATAAGGAATTCATTGTAATGGTCTCTAGAGTGGACCCCTTTAGCACCGAGATGTGTACTCTGGAGGAGTACGTCGTGGGAAAATTTGATGAGCTGATGGAAGCTTGATACTAGTCCCTGGAGGGAATGGATGGAGCACTAACGTCACATATATCTAAGATGGTGCTCTGAGGTCATGATGCGCTGAAGATGGCCATGGAATTCAAGGCAAATATTCTAGATTTGGGTGAACAGGTGGAGGCAACCAAATATTACCAGGCGGGCCTCAAAGACATTGATGAGGATGGAATCGCCCAACTCATAGAAACATTCTAGGGCAGTAAGGAACATTAGGGTTCTCTGGATTCCAAAAATTTTGACCAGTGTGGTACATTCTTTCACATTCTTTGAGTGCAAGTTCCCAGATCCTGGAGTTATGGATCCCACAATTTTGTATTCTTTCAGTGACCCACGTCCAGGTTCCTCAGAGCCGATCGGTCACTATTAGGTAGTTAATGAAGGTGTTAGAAAGAAGGTAACCACAACAAGGCATGTTGGCTCAGAGGATGATTCTGACAGAAGGTCTTCCCAACGTGCCACTCTAGCATTGAACACCTAGCACATTGGAGACAGTGAGCCATTTCCATATTGATGAGGCATGTAGCCTCGATCCCTGGTGGATCAGATTTATTCTTTTCTCCCTTCGGCTCTCTTCTCGAGGCCGATTCCTCCACTCCTCCTTTCTTGTCTTATTCTTTTGACATGTCAGACCTTTTCCATCTCAAGCTATTTTTAGTGTGGTGCAGGTAGTACTGGCCACCAGAAATTGTATTATATTGTTTAAGTGTAAAGTAAGTTAGGTTAATTTTAGGGCAAACTTGTGTATAAATAATAAGTCCACCCTCATTCCAAGAGTCGGTGAAATTGATGATTTTGCAATCCATAGCTATAGCTCTCTCAGCATTTTCATTTCACTAGTTGTAGAGTTCAATTCTCTTTAGTCTTTAGAATCTTTCAGTAGATAGATGCTCCCATGGAGTTGTTAATGTACTCACTAGTGCTCGCCGAAAACTTGTTAATGAAGGAGGAGTTTTGGCAATGATGTTGTTGGTGTTTCAACTTCTGGTTAACGTTCTTTCATGTTGTATATTTATTATGTCCCATGCTCTGATATTTTAAAGTAGATTAACGACCTTCTTTTCCCTCGCTATTGAATTTGTATGAACTAATGGTTGTGCGTGCATTCAGTATTTTAGTGTAGTATGTTAGAGCATGGTTTGATGTTTAAAATATATTTGCATGACTATAGGTAGATGGAATATTTCTAACTCTGGCCTATCTTTTGAAGTTTTTTTTGATAAACCAAGTACTTGTAGGAAACCCCATTGACCTAAATCCTCAAAAAGGATGAGCCAAGATAACCAGCTATCCCCCTGAACAAAATAGTGACACTCCCAACTGAGCCCCTGCACTGTCGAGACTGGAATTTCAGGTGCTTGAAGGCCCAAAGAATCTCATTTCTTTGGACAACCTTTATAGGAAAAGTTGGTTGGTACCCTGATACCCAATGACAACTTACATCTAATGGCAGACCCAGTCACAAAGTTCCATCAACAGAAACTGGCACTAGAAGGAGGGCATGAGCTCGTCCCCTTTTGAGGACTTAGACTTTACACCGCCAGAAGGTTCCGCAAACCATAATTTTAGGAAGTAGGCCTTTAGTGGGATTGGATCATTTTCACCAGCCTAATTCAAAAGGATCCTTAGCTAAGCCCCCAATCCTAGAAGGTTTGTCAAACTCTAGCCTCCCACTTGAAAGAAATGGACCCCGAAAGCCAAGCCAGCTAACATTGTCTGGGGATCTAGCACATCCCAGAACACCCAACTCTCCCAGACTATCTTGTGGAATAAGTCTCAATCTGTTTAGAATCCAACACCCCTAATGGATGCATATTTTGGAAACACCGGGTCCCTAATGGGATAGTTTTCGGGTGCTACTCACGATCTTCCTTCGCCCCCAGAGAAGATCTGTGCCCGATATGAGCATCTAGGCTTACAAACTGTAGAAGAGAATCTATAGGCATACAAAGATGCCATGAACTAACACCAAATCCAACATGACGATGTTGTAACCCAAATGTTCCCTCTATCCTTGGGATAGAACGAGCTAAATCGGTACCTCAACCTGCCCACCAACTCAATCAACATCTGGTAGGAGATGGAGGACGCCTTCTTAAAGGCATTCCACATACATGTGGACCCAGCATGGTCCCATAGCTAGTTCATCTCCATCAGGAAGGAACTAAATGAACCCCTTGCAGCATTTAACCATCGATTCCAATGCGCCTTGAAGCGGTGCATGGGTCCCTTCATCCCATTCATGGATGTAACCATCTAGACTTACCTGAATGTGATGGACCCTTTTTTTTCTACTCTCCTTTGGAGAAAAACTACCCCCAGTGACCGAGATAATTTAGCAAAGGTTTACAACCTAGCCTTGGAGTTGTCTCGCGGTTTGTAAAAAGCACCAGGCAGGATTGGGAAGAACTTACCCTACAACATGGTACTCGACAGAAATTATTACGTCAGGGGATAAACCCCAATCAAGCAATGGGTGCCCCTGTGATGACCCCAACCCCACCATCGCCGATAGACTAGCAAGTCAGGTATGTATACCCATCTCAAGTTCAGACAACACCAGGTCTGGAATCCTTTCCTTGGAACTAGCCGCAGTAGATGCAACAACCAGAGATGAAACCTTCTAGAGTTCCTTTCTTTTAGTCATCCATGGATGGAGGATTTCTACCCTTGACTCTAGCGAATGCTGCCACTTTCCCCAGGAATCAACAACAATAATTGTCACATTGTGACGCAAATACTCAGCAGACCGCCGAGGTTGAATCCCTGCAGTGATTATTGTCCTCATTGACTATGGACATGGGATAGTTGAAGGCGGGCTCCTTTGGACCCCACAAATCCAATTCCTAGAGAGGGAACATCTTCTCCAGCCAAAAAATACCAATGCCAGAGGAAGAAATTACAAAAATGGGCCTCGGCCCAACCAACAACAATGTAACAATAATGCTAATACCAGAGGTCCTCCACCAAACCAAAACACCAATTAGGGTAGCACTGGACCCAGCCATTCTGTACAATTTGAAGACTTCTACCCGATGACTAACTAGTATAGATTGCACGACACTGGCTCTCATTCTGATGTGAACTATGCCACCCTGGAAAAGGTCATCCTGATCTCCCATTCAAATAGGCAATAATCTATTGATCCACCACCCCTAGAAACATCCACACAAGAGCCCACTCATAGTGCCTTTACCTATGAGACCATCTTTGGGACAGACAAGGAAGATGAAGAAGAGCCTAATCTGAAAGGGTTCTTTGATGAATCTATTCTGACCTTTGAGGCCAATGCCTTAACCAACCCATGGACTCCTTACAACACTTAGAGTCGGGCTGGTAAAGGACCAGTTTACATGCCTATGCCCCCCAAAGACACCCCTCCCTGGGACAACATGACTGATCGATCCGTCCCTCCAAAAGGCCTTGGCTCTAACCAAGCTAAGGACCCGGCCGAGGGAAGCCACCAATTCCTGGGGGGAAGGTTCGACATCATGAAGGTTTTGGAAAAAAATACCACCTCCATGACCTTGATTGAGGTTTTTCTGAACTATCCTGAGTAGAAGAAGTATCTTCTAAAGCTCTTGGGAGACCTAGAAGTCATCAGTCGCCCACCTAAGACTGTCACTTTTGATAACGCCAATGCGGCTGTCTTCAAAGGTAATACTGAGGATCCTCCCTTCCTACTTGGGCTGAACATACAAAGGAATAATATACACAATTGCTTGGTAGATTTCAGAGCTTTGGGCAACATCATGCCTTTATCCATCTGCCAGAAGTTTAGATTTTTCCTTACCCCATCTAATGGCGCAGTAATCCAGCTAGATAAAACTACTATAAAAATGGTAGGTGATATGAAGAACATTTGGATTCAGCTCATCCAAGACCCCAAGATAGCAAGCATAATTGACATCCAAGTGGTGGACATCCCAGAGACTTATGGGATGTTTCTAAGTCATGATTGGTCCAACTCCCTTAACGAGTATTTCTTGATCTACTTCTCCCACTTGTGGCTCCCTTAGGAGGGAGAGTCTAATTAGATCTAGGTAGAAAGTGAGCCTCAGATGAAATAAGCCCTCACTGAAGTCAGGAGGGTGAATGAAGTCCTCTTCTTTGAGACTTCTCCTGGGGTGTACCGACCCCTAGAAATCTTGCCCTTTTATTTCACCCTCAGAGAAGATCCCATAGTTTCCCAGAGAACACGGGACCTGGATGAAAAGTTAAGGGGTGAGGTTAACTCACAAGGCATCATAGTGACCCCTGCTACACTCTTGTCTTGCATCTGGTGTTGGGTGCACTATCCAAAACAATCAGAACTAGAGTATGAGCCTTGTTTTTCTATTGCTACCCGACATGTCAACGCCCTCCGAGAGAAGGAACACTTTTTGGATATGACTAGATCTAGGGATCACTCCGGTGATGTCTCCATGATGTCACCAGTCTAGGAATCTCAACCATAGGCTTCTCTGGAGGGAAACCTCACCCAGGCGCTATCAAAGTTAGAGGGAAATCCTCCTAACCATCCCAAAAATAATCCAAAGACCACTTCATCTCCCTAGCCCCAGACAATGAACAATGACTTATGTACCTTAAAGTTTGATGGGTCTCGGTCTAAGAAAGGTTGTGGAGCCAGAGTGGAATTGATCAACCCATGAGGGAAATATTTCCTCGCATCTGACAGGCTATTGTTCAACTACACAAACAATGTTGTGGAGTACAAGGCCTTGGTCCTCAGACACCTATTTGCACTAAGGAAAGGGATCACTCACCTCCAGGCCCTGGGTGATTCAGAGTTGATTGTTAAGAAAGTCCAAAGTCAATACAACTATCACGACAAAAGGTTGGCCACATACCGCAACCAAGCATGGAGCCTCATTGAAGATTTTGACACCTTCGGCATCGAACTTATCCCCAGGAGATGAAATTACATCTCGGATGGCCTTGCTATTTCTACCAACACACTTGAACCTATGGCTAGCTCCCGACTCTGCAAATTTTCCATTGAGATGATCCCCACCCTGTCCATCCAGAAAAATGTCACCCATTTTTAGATCTTTGAGGATAACCAACATATCCTGGCCTTTATGGCCAATGTTGGTGTTTTTGAGGACCAGATAGTGGAAGAGAGATATCACAATGATACTAGACAGGGTGATGAAGATGATGGGATCATGGACCTACCAACCAACACCATCCCTAAGGGGATGGTCACACTTGAACAAATCTTCAACTCGGACCTTTGGGGCTGAGAGAAGATATCATCCTCCTCTGAGGGAGGAAAATTTGAGAAATTCAACATTGGCCAACCCGGTGAAGAGAAAATGATACACATTGACACCTCCTACTCCCTAGAGGAGAAGGAGAAGATTCTCACAGTTCTCTGAGAATACATTGATGTAATTGCGTGGGGGTATGAGGATCTAAAAACATATGATACCTCTATCATGACTCATACTATCCTACTTAAACTAGATGCTAAGCCCTTCTGGAAAAAGTAAAGACCTGTCAACCCACCGATTGAGCCTCTAATTTATAAGGAGGTCCAAAAATTGTTCTCAACCCAGATCATCTTTCCTATCTGGCACACTACTTGGGTTTCCAACCTCATCCTCGTAAGGAAGAAAAGTGGAAAAATCCTCCTTTGCATGGATTTTCATAATTTAAACAAGGCCTCCAAGAAATATAATCACCCTCTCCCCTCGTTGTGTTGAAAATCATGAATGGATCAAAAATGATGTCTTTCCTAGATGGGTACTCTAGGTATAACCAAGTCATGGTTAAGTACAAAGATAGAGATAAAACAACATTCACCACAAAGTGGGGAATGTTTTCATATTAGAGAATTCCTTTCGGCCTAATCAACGTAGGGGAAATGCTTCAGAAGGCCATGGACATTGTGTTTGAAGGCCTAGTAAACTGGTGCATAATCATCTACATGGATGATTTGAGCATCTTTTTCGGACAGGCTTGATCATTTTGCCCACCTCGCCCAAATTTGTGAGAGATGCCACTGGTATGGAATATCCCTCAACTCTAAGAAATTTATATTTGGGATCACTAAAGGGAAGATGCTTGGGTATATTGTCTTCGAGAAGGGTATATCCATTGACCCTAAGAGAGTTGAAGCGCTGGTAAACTTATAGATGCCCGATAGTAAGAAAGAGATGAGATCTTTCTTTGAGAAGATCAATTTCATCTAGTGGTTCATCATTGTATTCACCAAGAGAGTGAGGCCACTCAATGAAATGATGAAGAAAGATACCAAAATTGAGTGGAGTCCTAAAGCAAAGTGGGCAGCCCAGATTAAGAAAATAATTGTGGAGGCACCAGTCTTGGCTAGTCCAGACTATTCCCTCCCTTTTCACATATACTCCTTTTGTTCATCGCATTTTTCCATGGAATTTTTGACCTAGAAAGTTGAAGGGGAAGAATGACCAATAGCTTTCATGATCTCCCCCTTTAAGAATGCCAAAGTTTGGTATTTTTTTTTGGAAAAGTAGGCCTTTGCTCTTGGTCGCGCCGTGAAGAAATTCTAGAACTATATTCTCTAGAGAAAGATGCATGTTATTGTCGTGGACCAGGCTGTTAAGTCTCTTCTCCTTTAGAGTGAATTAGCTGAATGATGGGGGAAATGGATGGCCATTCTCCAAGAATATGACCTATAAATGCAACCCATGAAGATAGTCCGAGGCCAGGGACTATGTAGAGCGATGGTAGAAGGAACTCTTGACATTGAATGCCAAACTTATACCATGGATTCCATCACTCATGATCTGTGGTATACTGACCTGGTATAATTGTTTTTGAATAACAGGTGCCCAGAGGGGCTACCCCAAACAAACATCATGCCCTGTGACTGAAAAGCACACACTTCATGATAAAAAAATGGCACACTATTTCATAGAAATTATGAAGGGGTGTACCTCCGGTGTATAGACAGGGACCAAGCTGCAAAAATAATTGAAGAATTTCATGGGCAGTTTGGGACTGGGCATGGCTCAGCTGATGCCACTGCTCATCAGATCCTCTAGGCCAGGTACTATTGGCCCTATATCTTCAAATATGTCTACACTCATGTTAGGAGATGCCATACTTGCCAGACAGCGGCACATCATGAGTGGAACCTGGCCATGCCTCTACAGTCGGTCTTCAAAGCTAGACCCTTTGCCCAATGGGAATTTGAATTCATCAGGGAAATTAACCCTAACTCATCTATCAACCACCAATACATTCTAACTTCTACCGACTATTGCACCCGGTGGTTCGAAGCGATACCCTGTAAAAACAACACGGTAGATGTAGTCATAAAATTCCTGGAAGAAAACATCATCACAAGATTCAGAATTCCCTTTGCTATAGTATGTGACAACAGTCTGACATTTTATTTGAAATAATTACTCGAATGGACCTATGATAGAAGGATCACTTTGAAGTTCTCCAACAACTATTACCCCCAGGGAAATGGTGTTGTTGAGTCAACTAACAAAAATCTGCTAGAAGTGATCAAACACCTGTTGGAACAGAACCCCTGGGACTGGCACCAAAAGATTAGATTCTCTCTTTGGGTGGATTGCATCCAAATAAAGGAAGCCCTGGGAAAATCCCCATTCCATCTGATTTATGGCCAGAATCCACTATTTCCTATTAACTTGCAAATCCTAGTTTTACAATTCATGCAGGAATTTAGCAATCAGGACAACATCGTAGAAGTTTGACTCCTGAATTTGGTATGAATGGAGGAAAAAAGAGATGTGACCCTTGAACACTTTGCAAATCATCAAGCAGTAGTAAAAGGATGGTTTGACCAAAGATCCCAGTGTTGTATGCTGAATGTGGACCTCTTGATTCAACACAAACGCAACATAGTCCTTACACAATCAATGAATTTACAAAGACAAACATGAATTGTTTGTTCTGCAAATGTGATTGAAGCGACCTGTTGCCTCCTAATTAGATGTGATTGTTGCAGTT
>MU226438.1:225264-268357 GCA_018584345.1 Thuja plicata
GTATGCAACTAGTTCATGAGAAATTGCTGTTATTCTATGAATTAAGACATGATTAAGCTATGAAACTGAAGTGCAACTAGTCTAGAAATGAAATGCAATTAAGCTATGGAAGTAAAAGTGCAATTAATCTAAGAAATTGAATGCTTCTAATCTATAAAGGAAAATGCTTAAAATCTAGAAATGAATGCTTTTTAAGCTAGAATTTGATTAGCAAAATGAAAGTAGAAAGCTTTAAAGCATAAATTGAATTGTTAGCTCCCACAAGTAGATCATGAATAAAAGCTAAACAATGTTCAATTCCAATGAGAATTATACTAATTATGCAAGAAAGTGAGCCAAAAGCATGAAATCAAAGCTAAATTTTCCTATAGTAATGATGCTCAAAACAAAAGATCTTTTCTAATGAAGAAAAGAGGTCCAATTTATAGAAAACCAAGGAGAGAGGATGAAGAGTTTCTTGAAAAGAAACAGTTGTCTCTTCATTCTCCAATTGAGACAAATAAGCAAAGATTATTTAAATAAAAGAATGAATTATTGACACATAAGTGTCCTTTCACATGGAATTATGGAATTCCCTTTTTGAGGATAATTCATTCAATAATTAAATAACTTTTCAATTCCTTTTATGTATATTAGCCAAAGGGGGTGGAATTGATTTAATTAAAAGAACTTAGTACTTTAGGATTAAATCATTTAATCATAGGGATTTTTTCTAATAATCATTTGAGATTTAGGAATTAAGTGTAATGTCGGATTTATGCAAATTTGGGTTTTCTGCATTTGAAACTCAGTCAATTATAGTCAATTAGGAGAAGAATTTTCCTAGTACAATAGGACTTCAAAGATGAGAAAATGCACCAAAATCGATTGATTATTAGGTGCCAATTTTGGGGTGTTACACCCAGTACAAGGCCTTTCAGATTTCGGACTTGGTCCTCTTGTGGGACAAGGCCCAAGAAAAGAAAGGCAAGCACACTAAGTTTCAATGGCTCTAGCTTGGACCATATATGATATCCGAGATCTGTGGGGCAAACACTTATTGCCTCAACACTATGACTGGAGAAGCCATCCCCTTGCCTATCAATGGTCAGTTTCTTAAGCACTACTTTGAATGAGGATGGTGGTGAGTTTGTACAGGATTGTATTATATGTAAATGTCTTTCTTGTGAATATATTCTCTTCCTAGTGTTCCATTTGGAATGCCCTTGCCTTGTAAATATTTTTTGCTGGCCGCCCTCTAGGGTAGCCTTTTCCTTGAGTTTTCACTTGTTTTTTGTTTCCCTTTGCTTTCTCTTGTTTTTTGGGTTCCTAGCATGATTACCTCCTCTTTGTAGACAGGTATTCTTCGCAATAACATCTAGTCTTTGCAAATATTCCCTATGTATTTTTGGTAATTTGGAATCTATTGTTAGCATGGTGGAATTTTTCCACACTCTGGGGTTACTTTGTAAGTGTGGTAAAAGGTTATGGGTGATCTTCATCTTGTTCACATCTTGACAGTCCTGACTGTTAGAATAGTCCGAAAGGATAATTGAGAGGGGGGGGTGAATCAGTTATTAGCCAATTTAAATTATTTTCTCTTATTAACTTCATAATACAACAAAGTAAATACACATTCAGATAACACAATAGACAACACTTCAATTTGGTTACAGGGAAACCAAATGGTAAAAACCCTGGTGGGAATTAGTACCCACAATGAACTATACTTGTTTATAGTAATCCTTGTTAGAAGATATTTCAACTATGTTAGGAGTTGTACTTTACAATGCAATAAGTATAGTGACCTGATTAAGGGTCTAACCCTGTTAAGAGTCTTTTACAAATGACCATGTTAGGGGTGAGGACTCACTATCCAAAATCTCACTACTTCAATGGTGAAGGCTACAACCTTCTGTGGAATAGATATACACTATATCTGATGATGAACTATATAGTAGACCTACTGGCTTGATCAATTCTAATGTATTATAATCTTCAACTGCTTATTCACATAGATCCTTGATGAATGAAACAACTCTGATATTTTTCTCTATAATTTTTCTGTCTCTTTTCTTTTCATTCACACTTTGCGTTTACAAACGAATTGCTATAAGTATCTTCTTTAAAGTAGAGGGTCATGTCGGCTCTTGGAAACACTTCAAAAACATCTTTTTCAGTTTAACTAAGCACACAAACATTATTAATTCCATGCAACACAAACTAAACAGACGCGATGCTTCACTAAGTCGGCTTCACCAAATCATCTCAAATAGCACGATCCTGATGTTACATGATAGGCGCATTTAACCAAACATAGCTAACTCATAACTAATCATGAATATACACACGCATATCCTAAAGATAGGTACAACTCAAGAAACACATTAAATATGTCATCTTTGAACAGATACTCTTCCAGAACTGTAACTACCAATAACAGAATTACACAACTTGACAGAAACATCATATCTAGATCTGCGTGTATGAACATAACATACTAAACATGTCTACAACTTGAATATATCCATGCAAGTCTTGATATCATAATTCTGATAAGTACATACAGAATCACTACTATATATTATATGTTGCCATCAATGACAAACATACAATCAATCAACTGCACAGAAACAAATCTCCAACAATCTCCCCCTTTGACATTGATGACAACATATGATATTAAAAACATCTTCAACACATGGTGTCTTCTTTCTTTTGCAATTTTCTCAATATCCTCATCAAAGATTCCTCTACACTGCTTTAGTTCTTCTAATTGTTTTTATACTCCCCCAGATTATATGCTCCCCCTTACTATATACTCCCCCCTTGACATCAATGGAAAAGGGGGCCATAAACCATTAAGCACAGGTACTACTCCAGAAGTGGAGTAGTCAACCATTTATCAGTCACAAAGGACTGATATTCTTCCTGTATTCTCTAAGTAGACTTAGGAGAGGGAATTACTCCCAACTTCTCTCTGAGATACTTAAAAGTATATTTTGATAAAGGTTTTGTGAAAATATTTTCCAACTGTTCTTTGGTGCTCACATAGTCCAATTTCACTTATTTGTTTGCAACCTTTTCTCTTAGAAAATGTTACTTGATCTCTATATGTTTTGTCTTTGCATGCATCACAGGGTTCTTAGACATGTTAATAGTGTTAGTGTTATCACAATGAATCAAAATAGGATAATCAACCTGAATACCAAAGTCTTTAACCATCTGTTTGATCCAAACCATGGTTGAACAATTCAGTGCTACTGGAACATATTCAGCTTCTGCTGTTGAGTGAGAAATACAGTTCTTCTTCTTTCTTATTCAAGAAACCAACCTATCTCCAAGAAATACTTCTCCTCCTAAAGTACTCTTTCTATCATAAATACATCCTGCCCAATCTGCATCTATATACACATGAAGTTGTACATTCTCTAATTTAGGATACCATAAACCATAGTCTATAGTTCCCTTTAGATATCTGAATATCCTCTTGATTTTCATTAGGTGATTCTGCTTGGGTTCAGCTACAAATCTTCCAATGATGCCAACTGCATTAGATATGTTAGGTCTAGATTGAGTTAGATAAATGAGTTTTCCAATCATAGATTTGTATAATGTCTTATCAACTGTTGTGGAATCATCATCTTTTGAAAGCTTCCTTCATGTTATCATAGGAGTGCATACTAGCTTATAGTCTTCCATCTTGAAGGTCTTCAATATTTCCTTCACATATTTTGACTAATTAATGAATATACCTTTATTTTTCTGCTTAACATTTAGTACAACAAAGTATTTTATAGGACCAATCATGCTCATTTCAAATTCATTCTAGATTTCTTTTGCAAATGCTGCACTAAGCTTGTAATTACCTCCAAAGATAATGTCATCAACAAATATGGCAACTAGTAGTAATCCATCAGGTGTCTCTCTTTTGAATATGTTACAATCTGCTGCACCTTTCTTGAATCCAATCTTGGTAAGATAACCATCAAGTCTTTCATACCAAGCTCTTGGGGCTTGTTTAAGACCATAGAGTGTTTTCTTCAATCTGCATACAATGTCTGGTTTATCTGAATGATTAAATCCTTCAGGTTGTTCTATGTAGACTTCTTCCTTCAAGTCACCATTTAGAAAAGCTGATTTTACATCCATTTGATAAAAATTAAAGTCTTTGAATGTTGCATAGGCCAAGAATAATTTAATGGTTTCCAATCTGCTCAAAGGGGAAAATGTATCAGTGTAGTCTATTCCTTCTCTCTGCGCAAATCCTTTACATACCAATCTTGCTTTGTTTCTTACTACTGTACCTTCTCCATTCATCTTTTTTCTGAAGATCCACTTTGTTCCAATCACATTTCTATTACTAGGTCTAGGAACCAATTCCCATGTCTCATTCTTAATTATCTAATCTAATTCTTCTTTCATTGCATTCTTCCAATCAGAATCATTACAAGTATCTTCAACACTTAAGGGTTCAATCTGTGAAAGTAAACATACCTCTTCATCTATTGATAGACTTTTTTCTTTTGATCTGGTCAACACATTGCTTCTCTAATATCTAATGATATCATCTTTAGAGTGGTATCTAGATGTGAATTTACGAACCTTAGGTGTTACTTCTTCTTCTGTGATCTGTGATTCTTCTCTGCTTGATTCAGGGTCATTGAATGAGACATCAATGCAATCAAATATTTCTTCAATAAAAGTAATTTTTCTGTTGGGCCTGGGTTCATCTTCAATCATAAGTGCATATTCATAGTACCTCTCTTGAATCATAAAATTTTCATTAATTTTTACATGAGTACTTTAAATTATCTTTTTCAATCTCAAATTGAAACATATGTATGCTTTGCTTTTTATAGAGTAACCAAGGAAAATACCTTGATCACTTCTAGCATCAAATTTACCAACACCATCATCTCTCTTGATGTAGCATTTTCTACCAAAGATTCTAAAATACTTTACTGTAGGTACATTACCAAACCAAATTTCATATGGTGTCTTATTTGCTTCTGGCCTCAATTAAGTTCTGTTGATAGTATAGATTGTTGTATTTACTGCATCTCTCTAATATGTGTGTGCAACTTTTCCTTCAATCATCATAGTGCGTGGTGTATCAAGTATAATCTTGTTCCTCCCTTCTGGAATCCCATTCTATTGAGGGTTTCTAGGAGCACTCAACTGTCTTTTTATTCCATGTTCTTCAGAGTAATCATAAAACTGATCATAGGTGAATTCTCCTCCTCTATCTGATCTCAAACATTTTAGTTTTAATCTAGATTCATTCTCAACCTTAGCTTTGAATATTTTGAACTTTTCAAAGGCTTCTGACTTCTCTTTTAAGAATGCAACCCACATCATCCTTGAAAAATCATCAACAAACAAAATGAAATACCTTTCTCCGTAGTATGATCTTGTTTGGGTAGGACCACATAAATTTGTATGTACTAGGTACAATTTGTTTTCAGCTGAGTTATGCTTGCTTCTGAAAGAATTCCTTACATGCTTTCCCATAACACATTCCCTGCAGATTGCATCAACTGGTCTTGCTATACTTTAAAGATCTCTGACTACCTTGACATTACTTATCTTTACTATGTTATCAAAATTGATATGACAGAGTCGTGTGCCATAACCAACTGTCATCCACTTTTGCAACAAAAAAACTTACATCTGACTTGAGCTAAAAAACATTACCTTTTGTTTTGGATCCTGATGCAATCATGTCTCCATCCTTGTTGTTAATGATGCACTTGTTGTCTTTGAACTCCAAATGATAACCTTTGTCAAGTAGTTGTCCAACACTTAGCAAGTTATGATGTAATCCATCAACATACAAAACATCATTTGTCTTGTTCTTTCCATCCAAAGTTATAGAACCTCTACCTATGATAGGTTTAGGAGTGTTATCTGCAAATCCAACCATACCACCTTTGTATTTGTCTAAATGAACAAATCTACCTTTTTCACCTGTCATATGGTGACAGCATCCACTGTCAATGATCCAATCTATTCTGATGTTTGCTTTGGAAATTAGGGCTAACTCTTGTTCTTCCTTTTCATTTACAATGTCCATTTCCTCAAGAAAATTTTCCATGTCTCTAAGGGAAACGAATCCAATTTAATCCTCTCTTGAATCTTCATCAGTTACACCTTCTTTAGCATGGTAACATTCCTTCTTATATTTAGGTTTGTAATCAGGTCTGGACTTCTTGACTCTTGTGGGACACTTAGATGCAAAGTGACCAATCTTGTTGCATGAAAAACATTTGAATGGAAGTTTTCCTTCATATTTTTCTTTTCCTTTATTTTCTCTTTTAGAAATCATAGCAATGATATCTTCTAGTTCTTCATAAATTTCTTCTTTCTCATTATGGCTAGAGATGTGTAAGGATTTCTTACCATGGACTGAGGCTTTGAAAGTTGTTTCACTTTTAGGTTCAGTCTTCAATCTTGATATCTCAAATGTAGAGATTTTGTTGATCAAAGTCTCTCTCTTGGAGTCTTGTGAGAATTGCATGGTTTCCTCTAGAATAGTTATCTTGTTTTCATAGTCTGATGTTAAGGTAGTTAACATCTTGTCCATTATATCTTCTTCTAATATTTCTCCACCATTGTTTTTGATTCCAGAGACTGCTTCATTTATCTTTTGATTGTAGGCTCTAATGTTCTCTTCGGGTAACATCTCAAGACTATTGTATTTCTTTTTCCATGTCTTCCCGCGTGCATTCTTTTCTTGAATATCTCCTTCAAACATGTCTTCTAAATAATTCCATATTGTGTATGCCTTGTCTAATTTCTTGATCTCAAAAAATTCACTGTCAGATAGTGCACTTATAAGGGCTTCTTTGGCAACTGCATTAGCTGTGAATGTATCCTTCTGTTTACTAGTAGCATCATCTCTTGATAGATCTTTTAAAGAGGGGATAACAACTTCTTGTGTGGCTATCTCAAAGATATCAAAACCAACACACTGTAGATGGGTTATCATTTTTTTTTCCCAATCCATATAATTTTCTCCATCGAACTTAGGGCTCTCTTTTCTGAAGTAAGACATCTGATCTACCTTAAGCTTTTAGGCTTCTTCTCCAAGGCACTTGGCTCTGATACCAATTGTTAGAATAGTCCCAAAGGATAACTAAGAGGGGGGGGGGTGAATCATTTATCAACCAATTTAAATTATTTTCTCTTATTAACTTCAAAATACAACAAAGTAAATACACATTCAGATAACACAATAGACAACACTTCAATTTGGTTACAGGGAAACCAAATGGTAAAAACCCTGGTGGGAATTAGTACCCACAATGAACTATAATTTTTTATATTAATCCATGTTAGAATATATTTCAACTCTGTTAGGAGTTGTACTTTACAATGCAATAAGTATAGTGACCTAATTAAGGGTCTGACCCTATTAAGAGTCTTTTACAAATAACCCTGTTAGGGGTGAGGACTCACTATCCAAAAGCTCACTGCTTCAATGGTGAAGGATACAACCTTCTGTGAAACATATGTACACTATATCTAATGATGAACTATATAGTAGACCTACTATCTTGATCAGTTCTAATGTATTATAATCTTCAACTACTTATTCACATAGATCCTTGATGAATGAAACAACTCTGATATTCTGCTCTATACTTTTTCTGTCTCTTTTCTTTTCATTCACACTTTGCATTTAGAAAAAAACTTCTATAAGTATCTTCTTTAAAGTAGAGGGTCATGTCAGCTCTTGGAAACACTTCAAAAACATCTTTGTCAGCTTAGCTAAGCACACAAACAATATTAAGTGTGTGCAACACAAACTGAATAGATGCGATGCTTCACTAAGTCGGCTTCACCAAATCATCTCAAATAGCACGATCTTGATGTTACATGATAGGCGCATTTAACTAAACATAGTTAACTCAAATAATCATGAATATACACATGCATATCCTGAAGATAGGTGCAACTCAAGAAACACATTAAATACATCAACTCTGAATAGATACTCTTCCAGAACTGTAACTTCCAATAACAGAATTACACAACTTGACTGAAACATCTAATCTAGATCTGCGTGTATGAACATAACATACTAAACATGTCTACAACCTAAATATATCCACACAAGGCTTGATATCATCATTCTAATAAGTACATACATAATCACTACTGTATATTATATGTTGTCATCAATGACAAACATACAATCAATCAACTGCACAGAAACAAATCTCCAATACTGACATCAGTTAACATAAAATCTAAGAAACAAGTAATGGGACACCTTGAGGATAGATCGGTTGTACTGGCTATTGGACCAAGTCTAAAAATACTTAAGAATATCTCAGGTTTGGAACATTTTCTCCTATTCAGTAATTTAAAGGTAGGTGGTAGGTGAAAGGAGTATCGCCTCAAAAATTAGCTAAGCTTAAGGTTCGAGATGAAAGAAGTACCGCCTTCCCACCTAGAAAAGAAAAAGGAAAAGAACAAACTAAAGAATGGAGAATTCCGGTATCCAAGGAAAGCATGCAAGGTAGGATGAATTTGGTTCAATTCATTTAGTGCTTCCTCTCTATTTCTCCCAAAGGTCATCAGCTTGGTTTTCTTTCAAAGCACACACTCCACAACTGATGAAACACTGAAAGATTAAATTAGCGATGAGTTCGATTTTCCAGACGCCTCATTCTATGCAAGAAAAATGCTCCAAGTAAAGATTAATTCCAATTTTTCTAACCATAAATTCTGAAGTTCTCAAATGTGCTAAGGCATTCATCCTAGATAGTCACCATTTTTTATGCCCTACATACCCGTCCCTACATTTTGTAGGAAAAATGTTGGGTCCCCCTTTTTTCTTTTTTTCTTGCCTTGTTCTCTTCTGTTTTCTTTTCTTTCCTTTGTTTTCCCCTCTGGGATTTTATTCCGTGAGGGTTGTTCCCTTTGTGTCTTGTCTCTTTGTCTCCGAGACCCTAGTTTCAGAGTTTGTTTGTTTATTCTTTGTCGCTGGATTCCGGACTCTGGGATTCTCTACCATCACGTCTTCTTTTGTGAAAAGGAGTGTCTGCATGGAATCCTCAGGTCTGGATTTTGGAGTTTTTCCTGTTGCAGAGTTTGCAAGAAGAATGCAACACTTTTTACTCTAGGGGTATAAATAGGAGTTACCTATCATTTTCACATTTACTGAGATCAAAAACCTAAGGAAATTTACTAGAGTGATTAAGGCAAATTTGAAGTGACTAAGTGTAGATTATTCTGGTGATTAGCAGTGATTAGCAATGTTTAATAGATGATTCATGGTGTTCATTCATGGTGTTTGAAGGTTACTTTGTTGTAGAGCACCCTTTATGCTCGCCTTCTTCACATTTTCAGCGTGTCAGGTAGGCTCTCAGCTTTTGCCTCTCTAGTTTTGTTTGTTTTTTTTTCCTTTGTTTTATTTCACTTTTGTTGTCTAGTTTGGTTTCCTTTTGCCTGCTATTAGTGGGTTCGCTCCGTTAGGGGGTTGTTTTCCCTCTGTGCGGTTGTAAGTTAAGTTTCTTTGCACTTTATGCGTTTGCTATTTAAATACCTTTGTAGATTTGTGTATTTATTTGTATAGTTGGTGTATATGTACATTTTGTAAAGGTTCATCTGTGAATGTATATATGTCTATTTTGGCTAGCCAGCAAGTCATGCTTCAGCCCTCACATGTGCTTCGGCTATCTGTATATCCTGCATATTCTACATTCAGCCTTGTGATGAGCTTGTCATGCTTTGTGTGTTGAAAACCACTTTCTGCAGCTCATCTGAGAGGGATACCACCTGGTTTGGATTTGGCTTCTTTTTGGTTTAGCCATGGTGGTTTTCTCTCTCCTCTGTTAGGTGGCTCTTAATGGTGGGTTAAGTTTCCCATGCGTGAACATTTAAGTTTAACCCAAGTGGTGTTTGCCTCAAGGTGCATTTGGACAGTTGTCGACATAAATTCCATTACTCCCATTATTGCATGACCATGTCATACCCCATGTTAGCCAAACAACAGCTCATTTCCAGTCTTGTTTTGTAGTTGGTAGTTTCTGGACTTTGAACCTAGGCCCCTCTATGTTCATTGTCTCAGGTCACCTCGTGAAGATAGAATTCCCTAGTGGCCCGGGTAAATGGTAAAATTCTAAGTTATTTTAATGTATACATCTTTTCCAGGTTTAACTAAGGCTAACATTCCTCTAGGAACAAATGTGATGCGGTGATAAGAATCTTTGAAGTCCGGAATAAAAAGTTATGTTCTATACATGTACTGATGGTTGTTTTGTCTTGCAAGTTTTCAAAGTATCAAATTGATCAATCATGTCAGAGGCTTCTGCATCTACTCCACCCGGGAGCCCAGACCTCCCCACCACTACTACAACCAAGGTAGCAGTCAGGTCAAAAATTGAGAGGACCTTGGAAAAACTTTCGTTGACCATGAAATATGTTAAGGAGGATACTATTTAGTGGTCGAAGGTGGAGTCTAAGAATAAATGGATCACCGACACAAGTGTTGGGATGTGGGCCAAAATGCAGGCCCTGGTAAAGATGATGTATATACAGTGCACTGTCGGAGATCCTTTGGCCATCAATATAGGCAACTCCAAGATTCTAAAGGTTGCTTGCTTCCTGTGCTCTATGCAAGCCCCAAAACTCATCCTCACACTAGTAGAGCACTACAATTCAGTTGTTCAGGCTGTTATGATGGCTTCCCTAGTTCCAACCGGATACCCAACCCCCATGGTGTCTCTGGATTCCATGACCTTTTAGATGGGACTAGGGATCCCCCAGTTTGATGATGCAGTGATCCTCACTTGGTCTTTGGCCTTGGAGGAATTTTAGAAGCTGGAGCTTTTGGCCAAAAAATACCTCAACAACTGGCTGAAGATGCCAAAGAAAGACTCTAAAAGGATGAAGCAAGAGATCCCCCAAACAGAATTCAAGGAAAGTATATAGATGGGGATCATAGAATTATGTAGGATCTTTGGATAGCCTTATGCTTGGGAATTCTTGGCATGGGTGTACTACTTCCTACTTGGCATCTCTTCTGGCAAGAAATACTTTGATTGGGCCACCATCATTTCCAATCATGTTGATTCTCAGCTCCTCCGGGTCCTCCGGTCCCCCAAGTTCTATATGACATCTTATGTTTTGTGGGCACTGGCACAACAACGTCCCATCACAAATTGGTTATTAATAGTTGGAGTACATGGCATTAGCCCTGGTCAGAATGCTCCCTACGATTATTTCCCACAACTCTAATGGGAGGCTAGTTTCCTCAACTTCTACCAAGTAAATGATGCCTTTATTTACTACAAGCTCCTCACACCTACTCAGGATGCTAGATACCAGCTCTCTAAGGAGGTGATGAATTTGGTGAGCTCTTATGACCATTATTACATTAAGTTTCACCAACATACATACATTTGGGTGACCGGCTTCTCTAGGAAACCCTACTTATTGCCCAAACATTGTGGGAATAAGATAGTTCTTTTGGAATTTTTCCGGCAGATATTAGAGTTGCATGCCCTCTTAATGGTGAAGAAGGTCATCAATGTCCCATTCCTAGTCATTTGTGGGAATTACACCTACAGCTTAGCAGTGGCCAAGGAGGCCGATACTGAACTCAAAAGTCTCAGGTTGGCAGAGCTCTACTTGGAGCGGAAGAACTTTGATCCATTGGGAAAAATAGCATTGGTACTTCCTCGAACCACCCCTACTCATGAGCTTCACATGGAGGAATTTTTGGAGGACTGTCAAGATGATTTCAAAGTCTGGAATCATCATTTCCTCTAGATGACAATGGGGATGATGAAAAGACTTAAGCTTCAGAAGTTCCCAGATGACTTCTCGAATACTAGGTCTACTAAAGAACCTCAATACAAATAAAAGGGAGTAGATAAGATGGCCCTTCCCTAGGTGGATTGGGATGCGTAGGAGGGCCCAATAATAGAAGATATCACTCGGGACGTGGTCGAGCATAGTCATGCATATTTTAAAAAGGTATGCCCAAAAAGTGTACGTAAGGTCGGCCCATTTATACAAGGTTCAACTTTTGGTGCCAGAACCTCCTCCCAAGGTGAAGATATAGGAAAGAGAAAGATGGGGACCCCATCCCAAGTCTTGATGGCTATTCCCTTAGTGGAAAAAATTCAACAGAAGGTGGCAGCCTTGTAGCATATGAGGGAAAAGTTAATCACCCGGCTGGCCACCCCCACTCTCATGACCAGACTTGTCTGCCCTCCCTCTTCCCCTTCACTTGCAACATTAATGGTCTGAGTGATTGGGACTGGGGTAGAGGAGGAGAAGCCGGCCATGTTAGATGCAGGGCCCCCATTGGTGACCTGGAGGAAGAAAAGAAAAATGACTAATCCTATACCAAAGGTGGAGCTGGAGCTCGGGATGCCCAGCACCCTTGAAATTTAGATTGTCTTGTCAGACTCTTCAGAGCTAGAAAATCAACCCAAGAATCCCCCAGAGACATCCCCTCTGTATGATGAGTTTGATGACTTATTTGGGATGGATGAATTGGTAAACTTATAAGGGGATCTCAGGAAGGCAGTAGCATAAATCACTGCCCAAGAGGAAGTTGTGACCCCTCTCAAGAAAGAAACCCTGGAGCAAGAAACTACAACAGACCAGGAAGCCCAGGTAGAACCCGAAAAGGAGCTAGAACAGGTACATGTCTCCAATGACCTAGAGATACACGTTCTAGAAATAGACACTATGGAGGTAGAGCAGAAGCAAGATGAGAAAATGGCATTGATTGAGGGAGCCAGACCTATGGGAGAAATCGTAACCTCATCTACGTTGCTCCAAATGCCACCTTCAAAGAAGGAAAGATTCAGGGAGGTAGTTTCAGTGGCTGCATTGTTGAACTTTGGATAGATACCTCACCTACCTCCATGAGATACTCCCACAAAGGTAAACACTCTAGCAAAAGAGGCCAACGCAGAACAACAACAAGAACAATAATAGCAACAATAGCAAGATGAGGGACAAAACCTTGGGGATGCAAATACATAGTCTGATGTTGTTAAGGACATGGAAACCTGAGTAGATGATATTAATGCCACTAAGGTGGATGATTTTGGTGGTCCAGAAGATATGGGGAAAGAGTCTAGAGAGGCTCAGGGCATCATGGATGAAAAAAAAAACCCCAACGGGGTTTACAAGATCAAACCTTGGTCGTAAGGCCACCCCTGCCCCCACCACAATGGCTGGTGGATGCTAGAAAAAGAAGGCCCTAGCCTCGGAAAAGGCCCATATCTCTTTGGTAGAAATGATGGTGCAAACATAGAATTACCCCAAAGAGAAGAAGGCCCAGACAGTCCATACCCTCCAGACTGGGCCGAGCAAAAATATAGTTGTGGTAGTCGCAACACCTCCCCCAGAGGCAGATGAAGAAATGGCAAAGGCTAAAGACTATGTAATCCTGGAGGTACCCATAGGGAAGAGGGGAAAGTAGGGAGAGTTAGACCTACTAAGTGAAGAAGCTAGAGTGGTGGAAGCCCATTATGAGAAAGAGGCCCAAAGACTCAAAGAAGAGAAGGAGAAGAAGACAAATCTTGTTGGGTTATTGATAGAGCTAGTACAACCTATCACTGCCATTCCCCCAAAAGCTTCCACGTCTGGAGAACTACTCCCACAGGGTGATATTGTTGTGCTGAGAAGTATGAATAAAAAGGCATAGATAGTCGACACTTGGGTAAATGAATAGGTTGGAAACATCTGGCATTTCCTAGTGGCCACACTCCCTAATCTATACGCAGCTGATAATGTACTACATTAGGCTAAAAATTTCATTTCCATCTGGGAAGGGGAGATTGAAAACTATGAGGCATGGATAGGAGAACTTGGAGAGCTCATGGGCCTCGGTGAAGAGATTGTTACCGAGGTCAAAATTTTGGGAGCAAAGTCTTTTGACTTCGTCCGGACCCAGCACTCTAGACTGGACCAAGCTCCTAGATCCTAGAGTTTCAGATCCCATAATTTTGTATTCTTTCAGTGACCCATGTACAAGTTCCCCAGAGTCGACTGGTCACTATCAGGTAGTTAATGAAGGTTTCAGAAAGAAGGTAACTACAACAAGGCATGTCGGCTTAGAGGATGATTCTAATAGATGGTGTTCCCAAGGTGCCACTCCAACATTGAACACCTGGTGCATTGGAGACAGTGAGCCATTTCCACATTGATGAGGCATGTAGCCTCAATCCCTAGGGGATTAGATTTCTTCTTTTCTCCCTTTGGCTCTCTTCTTGAGGCTGATTCCTCCACTCCTCCTTTCTAGTCTTATTCTTCTGACATGTCAGACCTTTTCCATCTCAAGGTCTTTGTAGTGTGGTCTAGGTAGTACCGGCCATCAAAAATTGTATTATATTGTTTAAGCGTAAAGTAAGTTAGGTTAATTTTAGGGCAAACTTGTGTATAAATAATAAGTCCGACCTCATTCCAAGGGTCGGTGAAATTGATGATTTTGCAGTCCATAGCTATAGCACTCTCAGCATTTTCATTTTATTAGTTGTAGAGCTCAATGCTCTTTAGTCTTTAGAAGCTTTCAGTAGATAGATGCTCCCATGGAGTTGTTAATGTACTCACTAGTGCTTGCTGGAAACTTGTTAATGAAGGAGGAATTCTAGATATGATGTTGTTGGTGTTTCAACTTCTGGTTAACATTCTTTCATGTTGTATGTTTCTTATTTCCCGTGCTCTGATATTTTAAAGTAGATTAACGACCTTCTTTTCCCTCGTTATTGAATTTGTATGAACTAATGGTTGTGCGCGCATTCATTATTTTAGTGTAGTATGTTAGAGCATAGCTTGATTTTTTAAATGTATTTCCATGAATATGGGTAGATGGAATATTTCTAACCCTGGCCAATCTTTTGAAGTTTTGTTTGATAAACCAAGTACTTGCAAGAAACCCCATTCACCTAAATCCCCAGAAAGGATGAGCCGAGATAACCAGCTATCCCCCCCAAACAAAACAGTCACACTCCCAACTGAGTCCCCACACTATCGATACCCAACTCTCAAGTGCTTGAAGGATAGATAATCTCATTTCTCTAGACAACCTTTACAAGCGAAGTTGGTCAGTACCCCGATACCTGATGACAACTTACATCTATTGGCAGACCCGGTCACAAAGTCCCATCAACAAGTTCTCTGTATACCTAATACTCATAAATATATAACTTGAACAAATGATAAAATTAACTGATGTGAATGTAAACTAAGGTAGAAAATAACTCTCTCAAGATCCTCCTAGGTTCACACCTCAAAAATCGATCATACATTTCTGCACTCTAACCTTTGGTATCATCATAGTATGACAAGTAACCTTGAAATCATGTATGGTTGTTGTCAATGGAAACATACAATCTAAAAATAGAAGTGTCTCTTTCTAATAATCTCCCCCTTTGGCATTGATGGCAACACTTAGTGAAAAATGACTAAGTGCCCAAATAAAATGCCAAATTGCCAAACTCCAAAAAAATTTATCCCTAACCAAAATTCTATACTCCCCCTAAGCTGAATAAATCATTTTTCATTCCTTATCTCTCCGAATTTGAATCAATGGAAAAGGTCTAAAAGAAAACTAAAATTGTTCTACCAAAATCCTATGTATCTTCAATATATACAAGTATACAATATATACTTAGAAAATTTTAAACACATCAGAGAAAGTGTTTCTCATAGTTTCCAAACCAATATCCCAACTTTTCCTGATGCTTTCCACTATCCGACTCTCTACACAAATGGCATACAAGATTCTTTGAAACTGTAAGATCTGATACACTAGAATGTGAATAGTCTACCTCTACCTTCCTTAGATGATTGAACAAAATTTCCAACTTAGGTGTGATATGGCTTGTTAGTTCACCGATCCTTCCCTTTACTCTATCCTTCTAAACAATAAGAGTTATAATTTTATCATTCAAGTATGTAACTTGAACTACATAACTAGAGGCTGAAGTTGACAAGGGATCATAAAATCCTGATAATTTTCTCAACTCACCCTCACTCTCCCTTACAATATTTTCAATATTAAAAACATGCTTGGGATGATCATTACATGCTCTAAAGATGTTTCCACCTTCAGTTAAAACATCCTTCAAATTTTTTATACCTATCCCCAAAGACATTCTATCTTGTGCAATAGAGGAATTCAATTCATCATATCTTTTCTTATCAAACATGTTGGTTCTCAAATCAATAGATTGGATTTCCTATGGACTTGCCAATCCAATAGTGGGAAACCCAAGTGATCTGGCCAACTAACAAGGTTTTAACCAAATCAAGTTTAAACCCTCTGCAATTCTAGCTCTGCAGAACCAAGACTGGTAGGCCTATACCTTAAAATTATCCTTCAAGTTTCAAAGAATTTTTATAGAAGATAAGGAATCTTGAACACTCTTTTCCTCCAAGTGTGGAAAAGAAATTAAAAGAAAACTTGCACAGAATATTGTATATCGCAAAATGTTGATTGAAAGTGTTAATATGTCAAGAATATTTGTATATATATAAAAAGTATAGAAGGGTATATTATCACAAAACTAAGAATAATGAATTAAATCACCATAATCCAATATAAATTCATATTAGTGCCTAATTTCTTCATGAGCAATAGAGTAAATATCATCCAATCCTTTGTGCAACCTCAGAGACAATTTTACAAGAAAGCTATCACTTCAAAGGTGTTATGGAATGAATATGCAACCTTAAAACAATTCAAGAGATATCTCAAAAGGGAATTATTTCTCAAATGAAAGACCAGTTTACCGAGGCCTCAATCAATAGAATTTAACCATGCAAAATGAGAAAACCAACTGAGAATAAAAACTATGAACTACATAAGGAAAGCATACACATCAAACTATCACTTTGAAGAAGTTTAATTGATTTATCTGAAGGACTAATTGTAAATGAAAAGATATATATTCCCATAGGTGAAAGAAAAAGGTCTACTTATCTTATTAATTTTGAAAAATGGTACAATTAGTTCTTGTCATAGTTGTTGATCAAAACTACCCAATCTGATAATATCTT
The DNA here is from genome assembly GCA_018584345.1 of Thuja plicata. NCBI lineage: Eukaryota > Viridiplantae > Streptophyta > Pinopsida > Cupressales > Cupressaceae > Thuja > Thuja plicata. The sequence continues at coordinate 242,281 of MU226438.1, forward strand.
CCTACCCCTCCCTAAAAAAGAGAGAGAGAGCCCGAGAGTCCTTGTATTCATCCTAGTATCCTTTATATAAAATCCAAAGGATGCGTACAAGCTTTAGATCACAATGATCGTTCATGTACTAAACCTAATCCCTAATATAAACAACTGAACAGTCACAATTACAACTGAGGAATGAATTATCATCCTTTAAGAACAGTTATTGAACAAAGAGATAATAATAATCAAATAGTTTGTTTATACTTTATTATAGATCTCTAATATCTCTTTAAATTTTGCATGGCATATCAATTGACATCTACATGTATGATCTTTCAGCATCATAACCAAGTTGCATTATTATTTATTTACCACCTTTGGAACCCTGCATGAAAATGATGTCGACGTATAAAAATGATAATCAAAACCCTAATTTGACATGCAATATATTAAAAGTGAAATAAATATTAAATAATAATAAATAAAATTGCCACGTTGCTTCCATCCAAGTCTTCTTCCTTTTGACTGATCTAGACACATGTCACTCAGGCGTAATGGCTTATGCTTTAGATCTCGAGCATTTTTCCACTAAGCCATCACGTCCACCGTAATATTAAAACCTAACATGTCTTCCTTTTAATTCTTTCCTTATGAATTCAACTGGACCCACTGGGGCACATGGCACAACAACTTAATCACTTATAAGATAGATCTCGTGCATCTCCTCACTAAGCCATCATGTCTACCATTGATTCTTCTCGACTGTTAACCCTTCGAACTGAAGTGTTTCCTTGTCATATAAGTTGATGTGTGTCCCCGTCAAATTTTCCAATTAATTATATGATACCACATGTATCCACTTTATCCTTTCCTTTATCTTTGATGGGTCTAGGACATGCATCACTTAGGCATAATGGATTGATAGTTAAATACCTATGTCTCTATCTTTGAGCCATTAAGCTGACCGTCGAACTCTCTCAACTTGACTATTATTTAACCTTAGTCATAGCTCTGACTTTCTGTGGGACCTGAACATGTGGTGATCAGACGTAATGGCTTAGAGGATAGATCTTGTGCATCTCTGCAATAAGCAATTAAGTCAACCGTTTGTCTCATTCTGAGTTGTCTACTTTTTACTTCAAACTTTGACTTTATCTTTAACTGCATCTTGACCTTGAGTTAATAAATTCCTTCTGTCTCTCAATCATGATATTAAATTTTTAACTCTAGGTTTACTTCACGATTACATGACCAATGTAATCTTGAAGTTGCGAGAATATTTGTTAACTTTGGGTTTTATTAAGAGATCATGTGACCACTGTCAGATTAAAACAGGCTCAGATTAAGATAAATGGTTATCGTTGAGTCTCTATGAAAATAGATCATATTCCTTTTGTCTCTGTGATCATGTGACCAAAACCGCTTCAAAGGCACCAAGTAAAAAAGAATATTCCCCGCCATGGTCGTAAAATATATCAAAATGAATAATAGACCATGAAATTAGACCAACGACTATATTTATGAATTCAAATATATGCAAGCCGTGAGAAATATGAAATATAGAAGATTTAACATATTAATACATGAATTTAAATAAAATAAATGCATAGGAGAAAATATTAGCAATAATAAAATATGATTGGAAAGAAGAAATAAGCATAAACCAAGATAATAATTACAAAAATACTTCCCTAAAATAGATATATATTCAAATTTGATTCCAAATTTGGGTTCCACCGGTGGCTCTTTCTGGGGATGTGCGTTCATACCTAGACACCGCAAGAATCCTAGCTATCTCTTGAAAATAAGACCATTAGTAGAACAAAACCTACAAAACATATCATACAAATAAGGAAGAAAAACCTGCCTTCTACTATATTCAACAGAAGAAAGGTTTAAGATACTGACCATGTAGGGGGAGCTCATGAGGGTAACATTCTAAATCCTGTAAAAGATAGGAATTCTCACCTCCCTTACCAATGATGACAAAAGGATCTACCTACAAAGCATCAAATTTTCCATGTTTTCCTTTATCCTGATCCTTTACATTCCACCTCAAGACTAGATCTCCTTCCTAAAATTCCCTTTCTATGGTCTTCTTGTCAAACAAAACCTTCACTTTCTACTGTAACTCATGATTTTTCTCTTGAGCCTGGTTTCTCATCCAATTATGCAAGCTGATGCAATCTATATTCCATAAAATCTACATCTTCCCATTGCTCTTGATTCACAAATTTATATACTGGTAATAAATTTTTTAATGGTAAATGAGCCCTTTTTCCATAAACAAGTTCATATGGTGCATATCTAGTAGACTTCTTAATTTTAATTCTATCTGCCCAAATTGCAAGAGGTAACTTTGAATCCCATGACCTCTTGTTATTATTTAACATTCTTCTGACGATCTTCATCATGTTCTTGTTTCTAGATTCTTCTTGGTCATTTCCTTGAGGATGATAAGGGGATGAATAAGAAATATTTATCCCATACTTCTTATGAAATTCAATGAACTTTGCAGATCTGAAACACAGCATTATCACAAACAATTTTATGAAGAACACCAAATATTGTGAGTATATTTTCAATCAAGAACTTAATCACCACTTTACTGGTAGCTTGTCTAGTAGGTATAGCTTCTACCCACTTAGTGAAATAATCATTGGCCACCAAGATCCATTTATGCCCACCAATAGAAGTATCAATGATTTCTCCTAGGAAGTCTATTCCCAACATTTGAAATGTTTCCTCAGTAGACATAGGATTTAGAGGAAATGAACCATTATATCTTAGTTTTTCTGAGAAATTTTGACATGCTTCACATTTATAAACATATGCATGGAAATCCTTAAACAGACAAGGCCAACAATATCCTGCATTTAATATCTTATGGGTGGTGGTTTTTCTAAAAATTGTCCTCCACATTGTCCATCATGAAGGTCCTTGAGCACTTCCTTTGCTTGATACTTATATAGACAAAAAATGAGCATACCATCCATGTTTTTCTAGTATAAATCACCTTGGATCAAGACATACATAGATACCTGCAATTTCAATGTCCTTTTCTAGTTATCAGTAAGATTTTATGAACATTTCATATGTTTCAAGAAATACACTATGTTAGTGTACCTGTTGAGGCTTAGAATTACCACCCCAACTCAGGCATTGGGGCTTCATAGGTATCCTATCATAACAATGGAAACCTTCTCTAGCTGTGGGTAGACTATGTTTGAGAAGGAGTCTCCGGATTCTAGGACGGTTCCTATTGAATTTGGGTATCAATTTTATACTATCTTCTCCTAATTTTGGGAAGGAAAGAGAGAAACTCTAACTAAAATTGCATGAACAAAACTTAAAAAGCTGATACACCAAATAGATTCAAATCTGTCAAAGCTTCAAATTGACACTCACTTAACATACCCTAATGATCTATGCAATATCACTCACTATCCAATACATAGGCTATGTAGAAGGTTACTACTAGGGTTTGACCACAAATAGAAATCTTACTATCAACAACATGCATATTCTGCAAAAGTCTTATATTCTGCAATCTAGAATAGGAAATGATACAATCCACTAATCCATGCTACAAATGTATTACACTTAAATGTAGAAAATTGAATAGGATTTGAACAAATGATCACCACAAGATGTATGAAAAATGGGGAAACTATATTCTTTTCAAAATCTGTATGTAGTTACATGAATGAATCTCAAAATAATGGCAAGGAATACAAGCATCCTCTTGCACAAAATCGATATCACAAACATGAACCAACAATGGATACAAAACATAAACAGATAGCTATAGGAACAAGAAGTTCACTAAATTCTCTTCTCTCTACAATCTTGGATCCCCCAAACATGAAGCCAAGGATCCACTATATAGCCCACATGGCTTAATTTTTGAAAATATTTCCCCCCAAAAAGCCCTCCACACTATCAAACTACTAAAATATATGGATTAATAAGTGCCCTAAATCAAGCCCTAAGTTTAGCACCCCTAAAGTTGGTAGATAAAATACATCTTTCTATACATACTACCAACTTTATTACATAACATTCACAATGCATAAACCCGAAAACATAACCTCAAAAGGCATACAATCCCAACATAACTTGACATCATAGAAAACCCTAACTCCACTAAGTCGGCAATAAAGCTTAACCCTACTTAGCCGATACCATACTATGGAATTTGATGTAACTCCAACTTGATATTTGACCACATCTCACCATCGACATGATTACTCCTATTGACAAGAAAGTTTGTTGTATTTCATGTCACAAAAGGTACCATCATGGCACGGTAGAGGGAATGTTGATGCACTGAAATTGTCATAGCATTTACTCCATCTGTCAGTGGACTTCAAACTTGGGTAAAACACAATTCATAGTGTTTATTGGTTTCATTTGTATCTAGGTTTTTCTTCTTTGTGGTGCCGCTATGTTGATTCTAGAAACCATGATTATTGGCAATGTATCCACTTTAATTCTATGAAGAAGCTCAGGATTCTTGAGCTTTAAGGGGAAAATAGAGATTGAGTTTTTCTTCGCCATAGCACATGGCATCTTCTATTGGTTTCTTCTTCAATACTGCTAGATTTTTTCTGTATTTTCTTTGCTTGAACTTAGGTTTTAACAGTGAGTTAACTCTAGCTTAAGATATGCTAGAATAGTTTGGACTTTGAGAGTTTCAATACCATGACAAATGGCGCTAAATACATGCTTTAAACTTCGGGTTTTGAAGTTAATGGTCTGAACAACCACTGCAAGTTTAGAATGAACCTAAACCATGTTTAAGAGGTGTTGAGCTCCCCATGAGATTTGGATTTGAACTGAGGATATCTCACCCATAGCTTCATATCTATCCCCCATTTTGATAGTGTAACATGAATGATGTTGCAAGAAAATACATTGTCGACCACAACCACCACTGTTTGTAACTTTAGAAAGCTTGAGCTTCACTCCTCTACTGGTCTTTTCCCGTGACACTTGGCCTCTCCAAATAAGTAATCTTGCACTTTTGTTTATTGTAGTTTTAATATGAAATAAAGACACTGTTGAGGGAATATCGATAAATATTTTTCCAAAATCAATGGGGTTTCTTTCTATGCTTTAAACTTGGTATTTTGAACCCTCCATTGTAGCATGAAACACTACTTGATGTTAGGCTCTGCTGTCACTTTGTTGTTCTACTATCATTTAGTTGTTCTACTATCACTTAGTAGGAATACCCACATGGCATTTTGTCAATTTGTAAGTAGACTTGTAGATGTGCAAGTTTGTCAATATCTTGATTTGAACTAAGAACACGGCTTCCTTCATGACTATTTTTTATGCTTAAAAGCATAACACTTAATGTCTTTGAACATACAACACTGCAGTAAACATAAAACATGTTTATTTTGTCTAGGCCGACACCATTCTTTGTTCTATCTGAAAATAAAACATAAGATCTTTCTTTCCAGTATGCTTACAATATTTACAAAAACACAACATTCAGTTTTACTATAAAACCATGAGCATAAACAGATAAAAATAGAAACACAGCATGTTTAAAACATTCTAAAATTTTTTATTCCTCTTAGTGCAAAAATACATTGTTCCTTTTAAAATGAATATAAGATACTACCCATAGGGTTCGAGCACAGGCTAGTGACTCCCATGGGCCATACTCATAATGGAAACCCTAAAACATGTATGTCTCATCATCATGAATGTATACCCTACACTTTTATCATGAATGTACATTATATCTCAGTACAACAGTATAAGATGAATTTATTTAAATACCCTACATATAGATATATCTTGAAGCTTTTATTGAGGGCATGAAACTGTATTCCTTTCAAGTCATGAATTATCGCAGCATCTTTTGAACACTTTGGATAGATAATCTCTAGTGTTCTATCCATAATGCAACTATCTTCTATGAATGAAAGCACACAAACATGTTGTTACTGAAACCTTTGTTCTTTGTTTTTTACTTGCAATTTTTAAGTGATTGTCACTTCTGTTATACATCTTTTCTTTGCAAATTTTACTGTTTCAAGTAAACAAAATAGAAGTACCTCATAACATAGAAAATATGATCAATCACTAGGCATGTGGTTTCAACATGGATCTTCAAAAATGAACTCGTGTACCTTTTCTGCATTTGGTATACTTACTGTAACAGTATCTCTTGTTATTTCTCACTTGTATAATAACAGTGAACCTCACATTATTCCAATTCTTCTTTTTTTCCAATTTATTAAAGATCTTTCTTTTCTCATGTGTCTCCTATAGCATCACTGGTATCCTTTCATTTATTTTCATCTTTTCTCCCTTATGTATGTGAGCAGTAACCTCCTAAGATGTAAACAATCTTTCTTGCATGTAATGGCTTATGTGAACTTCGAGCACGAGCTTGTGACATCCACTGTATTTCCTTTTTACTTCCTACATTTAGTTACACATCCACCTATTTGCACACATATCACCAATCAATCTGTTAGGTTAGCAGATAAAATGAATCAATTAATGTTTGTGGGTGAGTGTCATCTAGGATGACACTCATTCATAAATATTGGTTGATTTATTTGTGTTTGTTTAATTAACATGTTGATCTAATTCTGAAGAAATTTCTCAGATAGGAATACTAAATCCCTTTCATTCAAATATCTGATTATAAAGACAAGAACAACATGCATCAAAGTGACTATAAATAGAAAAAGGTTTCATGTTTAGAACAAGTCCCTTTAATACTATGTTTTAGATATTGCGGATGCATGTTTTCTTGTTACATTGATTTCATCAAATTGATATGCAGTATTAGAAGAATTGATTGTATGAAGTTTGTGTTCCATGTATTGCTTAGATCCAACTAGATCTAACATTCCTTTTTCTCTCATGATGCAGGTTGAACCCTAAAAGACCTAAATGAAGATGAAGACGTGGACTTTGGAGACCTAGGACCTGACAGACAATTAGCAAGAAACCCAACCACAAGGAAATGCATGGGACCCCTACTCCATACTTCTATCATGCTTTCTATTTTTCAATGTACTATTTACTTGACATGAAAAGAAATATGAAAAGACACTTGTATATTACATTCAGTTTGAATGCACAATGTAATTGATCAATTATAAATTTGAAACTTTGGAATGTGATGAATTCTTAGAGCACAAATGATAACTTTTGACAATGAATGTAATCATAAAATGTTAATTAATCATATCTGAAGGATAATATTAATTGGAATCTTCTAAAAATGTAATTTTTTCCTATTTGTGGTTATTTTGATGGATGTTGTAAATTAGGGTAACAATTTTGGTGACTTCTGTTGGATGTCTGTCTGATAGACATGACCTTAAAACTTATCCTAGGGAAACAATGTTATAAAACCAAAACCATGGATGCAACTTTTATTGAAATGAAAATGCATCTAATCTAGACTCATGCAACCTAAAGACCTAGTGCTTGGACAACACTTATTGAAATGAAAACCTAAACTAAACTTTACCCTCAAAGCAAAGCTTGAGGTGAATTCCATTAACTATTTTTTTTAGAGCTTCTTCATTAGTTATGGTCAACTGATAAGAATTATTTTCCTTACAGGCTACGACAACAAAAGGCCCTAACCAGAAATGGTCAAACTTATCATGCTGCCCTGGCCTACTCTTGAGCACATCCCACTTAAGCACTAGATCACCTTCCTTAAAATCTTTGGATGTAGCTCTCTTATCAAAAGCCCTCTTGGTCTATGCTTTCTTTAATTCCATAGTATCCAATGCCTTCTTCCTTTCTTCCTCCAATTGAAGCAACTCAGCATATCTTAGTTTAGAGGGTCCTCCTCTTCAAATAGTAACATTTGATCAGCAAGTTGTAAAGCTAGAAATTCTATAGAAATAGGCAATCTAGCCTCTTTACCATAAACCAAGACATAAGGTGAATTCCCAATAACTTGCTTAGGTGTAATTTTGTCCAACCACAAAGTTGCCTTCAATTTTGAGTGCCAATCCATCTTGTTCCCTTGTAAAGTATTTTTGATGATCCTAATTAGGTTCTTATTGGTAGATTCTAAAAGACCATTACCCTATGGATACTAATTAGAAGAAGTATTTAAATAAATACCATTCTTGACAGCCCATTCTATTATAGATGATCCAATGAAAGCTAAGGCATTATCTGATACTATTAACTGAAGAACTCCAAACCTTGTTATAATATCATCATAGAAATTCAAAATAGCATTTCCAAAAGATTCCTTTAGTGTAATGGCCTCAGTCCACCTAGTAAAATAATCTATGGTAGTCAAGATCCATTTATGCCCTGCACTAGAATTAGGGTTTATTGGACCTATAAAGTCCACTCCCCACTTATTGAATGGTTGATCCACAATGACTGGCCTTAATGACAATGTTTCCAACCTTTGTTTTCCTGCAAACATAGCATAATTTTGGCACCTTCTTGCCCATGAATGAGCATCTTTGAATAAATCTGGCCAATAATAGCCAGCTCTTAGAATTTTCCATGTTGTAGTTTTGGGGCTGAAATGCCCTCCACAAGATCCATCATGGAATTCAGATAGAATCTTGCTTTGATCCAAATAATCTATGCATTTGAGAAGCATACCAGAAAAATCCTTCCTATAAAGAGTATAATCAATTAGAACATAAGGAATATATTGTAATCTAAAGTACCTTCTCTTGGCTCTGTCAAGATTCATTAGACATTGACTAGTATGCAAAAATATGGTCATATCTGATAACCAGGATGTTGAATCATTAATTAGTATAGAATTACCTTGGGGCAAGATGGCCTCTCCAATGGCTTTAACTTGATCTTCTCCTTCTACCATCTGAGCACATAAGGCTTTGCCTCTAACCAGCTTGGTCACATGGATTTGAACATCATACTCCATGACTTTAGTTATCCACCCTACCCTTTTTTCACTAACATCCTTGTTTAATAAAAACTCTTTAATTCTAGGGTGTGCAATCATTAGATGTATTTTGTTCCCAGCAACCAGATGCTTAAATTCTTTCAAAGCTTTTATCACAGCTAGTACATGTTTTTCTACAAAGCTATACTTTTCCTCATAATCATTCATACCTTTGCTAAAAAAGGCTACTAGTTGCTCCTATCCTTCCTCATTCTTTTGCACCAGCATTGCTGAAACAGTGTCAATACCACCATAAGCATGCAAAACAAAATCCTTAGAGAAATCAGGATTAGTTAAAGTAGGGGCTGAAGACAAAGCCTATTTAATCTACTCAAAACTCTTCTTTCCTTCAGCAGTCCAGCTAAAAGGTACATCCTTTTTTAACATAGCAGTCAAAGGTTTCAACAAATCTACAATATTAGGAATAAAACATCTAACAAAATTTATCCTTCCAATGGAACTCTGCAATCCTTTCTTATGTTTTGGCAATGATAGTTCCAGAATTGCATAAATGCTTTCAGGATCAATTGTCGTCCCTTCTTTAGACACTTGGTATCCTAAAATTTTACCTTCATGTACTGCAAAAATAGATTTTTTGGGGTTTAGGGAGATTCCAAATTCCTACATCTTTGCAAGACTTGTCTCAAGTGGCTTATGCGCTAGTTTGCAACCTTGTTGTAAATTGTGACATCATCAAGGTATACTAGAACAAATTTATACATCAAATTCCTGAAGGCCATGTCCATTGCCTTCTGAAATGTAGCCCCTACATTTGATAATCCAAATGGCATTCTCCTATAGGCCATTGTACCCCATTTAGTAGTGAAGGCATTTTTGAACTGGTCTTCATCCCTTACTAATACCTGGTTATAGCCAGAATAACCATCAAGAAGAGAGAATCTCTCAGAACTAGATACATATTGCAAGATCTGTTCCATATAAGGAAGAGGGTGTCTATCTTTCAGAGATGCCCTATTGAAGTCCCTAAAATCTACATAAAGTCTTATCTCTCCATTCTTATTTCTTATAGGAACAAGATTTGAAACCTAAGATGTATGCTTGATAGGGAATATTATGCCACCATTCAGAAGTTTATTCAATTCTTTCAGCATTAAAGGTTTTAGCTTAGGATTGATAGGTCTTTTCCTTTGTCTAATGGGCTTAGCATTTGGTTCTAATTCTATGGTATGCTGAGTTAATTGAGGATCAAATCCTTTTAAGTCAGTATAATCCCATGCAAACACATCATTGTATTCCCTAAATAAATCAATAAGAATTTTCTTTTCCTGAGGGGAATTAATGTTACCACCCTTCAAGCACTTGTCTCTGAATATCTCCACCTCTTCATAGTGATCTTCTTTGATCAGCAGGCTGGTTTTACTCTTTCTGAATTGATCATCAGATTTGAAAGCTGACTCCAAGCTGACAAATCCTCTTGGAAGCTTATTAGTCTTTAACTAAATGATCTGATTTTCCATTTATTGATTGGACTAGTCATTTTTAGAAGCTGAAAAGTCTTATGTTTCAGTCATAAAGCTCAAAATATGTTCATCAGTATTAAACACCTGCCAATTAATATTATTGTCTGGGATAGATGGTCTTACAACAATTTTAACATGTGAATGATCCAAGATCTATCATTTATTTTTAGTAATTAAAACATGAGCACCAATACCAGCCAACCTATCAGCATGCATATTTTTCCTTCTAGGTATGGAAATAAGGTTAAATGCATCAAAATTATCCAAAATATCAGAAATTCTAGATTTATACAGCTTCAAGAGATCATTTTTTATAGAATTAATACCTCTCACCTATCTTACTATCAACTCACTATCCCCAAATGCCCTCAAGAATTTGATTCCTCTTTTCCTAGCCCATTCCAAACCTCAAATAAGACTTTCATACTCTCCTATATTGTTAGAACATGGAAAGGATAACTTGTAAGCAGCATAAAATTTATCACCATGAGGTGAAACCAACATAACTTCTGCACCAATACCATCCTTATTCTTAGATCCATCAAAATATAGATCCCATAGCTGGTTAGATAATTCAGATTCAGAACACTGATCTTTAATCAAATTAGGCACAACTGAATCAGATTCTAACATTACATAGTTACCAAAACCAGCATCAAACACATCATCATCTTGATCATTTCTAGCTGCCCATTCAGCTAGAACAATATCAAGATACTCTTCAGTTTGTGTGTTGTAAGATGAACTGTCATTGATTTCATCTGGATCCATGATCACACAACTTGCATTTATGGGACTAGGATTAAAAGGCTCTATGTGGTCTTTGGCCCATAACTCTGATTATATGGTCACCTTAGCACCATATCTAGTTCTGAAATATAGGTGAGACCAATCTGATGAGAAGTATCAATCTATTTTGGTTGTGAAGTCTCTTGATAAACATAAAGCAAAGTAAGGTGGCAGATCTATGACAAAAATATCTTGGGAAATGGAGAAGTTTGGACATGAGTGTAAGGTAAAACTTGCATTTTTAACAACACCTATGGTCTTAACTGAAGAACCATTGAGTTGGACAACTCCTTTCTCAAGGGGTTCATACTTCAAATCCAATAAATTAGCTATGCTCTTTGGCATGACAGTGCTGGTTGCACCACTGTCCACCATACAATTAAGCACTAATTTTCTTCCAATAATTAAAGAGACATAGAAATGATGAGGCTTATTATTTTCAGATTTCTTACCTTCCTTTTCTGTCATCTTCTACATATTTGCTAACTTTATTTCAATTGGTATTGTTGATTGCTTCAAATCTGTAATATTTTTACTCACTTGTGTTACTGGCTACTGCACTTTACCAATCTTATTTTCTCCCTTAACCACTCCATCATGAACTATTGAAGGCTCTGAATTGGCCATAACCACTCTAGGATGATGATGTATAGCTTGATGTGAAATTATTGTTTCTTTAGATAGCTCCTCTTTCAATAAATTAGTTTTCCCTGGAATAGCTAATGAATCCCACATAGAAATAGAAACATTCATCTTCTTTGTATTATCAATAATGTTATAGGGGAGAGAAAACTGTACCTTCTGAGGTGACTTACTAATGGTCTGATCTGCCTATTTATGATACCGTGTTTCTTTGTTTGCATGAGTAGAGGCCCACTTTAGGATTGAAACTGGTGGAATGGGTGATGGTTGATTTATAGAAGCAATCCTAGTAGCTGACTGCTTTAATTCTAGGACTCTCTTCTTGGCTCTTGTGTTTGCTGATATAGATGAATCACCATTCACTCCATAAAATTCCTCCTCTTAACAATTGAGGAATGTAGTGTCAGGGGCAGTCACATCAGAGTGTTGTTGAGTCTCTTCAGTGGATACAGTAGGTTGTGAATCCATCACACTTTGAACCATTAGGGCTTGATTGAGCACTCCATTAGTACACTTGGACTGATTGTGAGGTTCGTTACAAGGATAGCACCATTCATAATTTGCAGCAAGGTTATTTTGGCTAAGAACAATATCCCTAACAACATTAAGGGGTGTAGGATTGTAAGTTCTATAAGGCCTTTGGCTCTAGTTCTACCTATTGGCATTTCTATTTCCTTGATATTGCTGCTTGTTACCCTAATAAATGGGTTGATTAGGCTGCTGAAATGAAGAACTAGAAAACTGATTCTGAGTATGGGCTATTGGATTGCTTTGCTGCCTTTTCAGGTTTACTAGTTCATTGCCAAAAGTCTGTAGCAAGCTCTCAATCTTTTGCTCACTATTTTTTATGCTTTGCAATTTACTGGGAGCGACAATATGCATTATTTCTTCACTTTTATGAGATGGTGATGGAGCTAATGGTGGAGTAACTAATGGCATATTGGATTGGATATTGGGAAAGAAAGGCATCAGTGGCCTAGGAGCTATCTTTCCTACCTAAATGAGGTTATTCTCTACCCTAATTTCAATATCAAAGGCTTGAGGTAGTGAATTCCCTCCCATGGATTGGATTACTACCGAAATATCACTATTCAAGCTTTTGAGAAAATATAAAAATCCATATTCAACAGAGGGTCTTACCGTGGAAGGAATCCTATTCCATGTCTTCTGCAATCTAAGATTAAAATCACTTAGTTCTTCTTATGGATCCCTTTTAATGGTAGTTAGTTTCTCCACCAAAGACAAATTGTCAGACTTATCCTCAAAAAACTTAGAAAGTCTCTCCCCCAAAACATCCTAAGTAGCAATAGAATTTACTAGAAGAGTTTTGAACCAGTCAAGAGCTTTACCTTTTAGTGATGTAGCCAACAACTTCAAAGCCACATCTTCCTCCATGACATGATGGAAATTGCAAAGAGATGCAATATCTCTAATGTGTTCGATAGCTATCACTTGACCTTCTCCGATGAATGATGGCAAGCCTTTCAAGGCAGCCAAAGGTATGTTGTGATTTGCAATCCGGAGAGGAATACGGCCATGATCAAAATGAACAAATGGAAGATTTCTTGCCATTCCTACAGCTGGTGGTACTTGTTGCTGAACAACAGGTACAAAAGTAGGTTGGGTAGGCTAAACTACCTTCCTCTGGTAAGTTTTCAACTTCTAGAGGGTTGCTACAGTACCACTTGTAGAGGATCCAAGAACAAAATTATCTATAAATAAATTTTCAACACTTGGAAATTCTGATTGGGTAAAATTAGGAACACTTAGATCTTCAGGAAGGCTAATTTCTTCAATAATAACCTCAATTTCCTCTAAATCTACGGCTAGATTTTGAAAAATGGGATTATCAAATGATGAGAAATTTCAATTCAATATAGTACCTCTTGGTTCTTGTGATTCTCTTCCACCTCTTGATGATCTTCCTCCCCTTTTGCTTGATTGTAATTCCTGATACACAAATCCCTCCTTGTTTTATCTTGTTGGAGTTATGCTCATTAAAATCCACACTAAGAGCTGTAACTGAAATTAAAAACAACCATAGAACTAGTAGATCAGAACTGGGAAGCAGTTCGTGGTCCCACTGGGCGTGCCAAAAACTGTTGAGGCTTAGAATTACCACCCCAAATCAGGCATTGGGGTTTCATAGGTATCCTATCCTAACAATGGAAACCCTCTCTAGCTATGGGTAGACTATGTTTAAGAAGGGGTCTCCAGATTCTAGGCCGATTCCTATTGAATTTGGGTATCAATTTTATACTATCGTCTCCTGATTTTGGGAAGGAAAGAGAGAAACTCTAACTAAAATTGCATGAACAAAACTTAAAAAGGTGATACACCAAATAGATTCAGATCTCTCAAAGCTTCAAAATTACACTCACTTAACATACCCTAATGATCTTTTCAATATCACTCATTATCCAATACATAGGCTAATTAGAAGGTCAATACGAGGGTTTAACCACAAATAGCAATCTTACTATCAACAAAATGCATATTCTGCAAAAGGCTTATATTCTGCAATCTAGAATAGAAAGTGATACAATCCACTAATCCATGCTACAGATGTATTACACTTAAATGTAGAAAATTGAATAGGATTTGAACAAAAGATCACCACAAGATGTATGAAAAATGGGGCAACTATATTCTTTTCAAAATTTGTATGTAGTTACATGAATGAATCTCAAAATAATGGCAAGGAATACAAGCATCCTCTTGCACAAAATTGATATCACAAACATGAACCAACAATGGATACAAAACATAAACAGATAGCTATAGGAACAAACTGTTCACTAAAAGATCTTCTCTCTACAATCTTCAATCCCCCAAACATGAATCCAAGGATCCACTATATAGCCCACATGGCTTAATTTTTGAAAATATTTCCCCCAAAAAACCCCTCCACACTATCAAACTACTAAACTATATGGCTTAACAAGTGCCCTAAATCAAGCCCTAAGTTTAGCACCCCTAAATTTGGTAGATAAAATACATCTTTCTATACATACTACCAAATTTATTACATAACATTCACAATGCATAAACCCAAAAACATAACCTCAAAAGGAATACAATCCCAACATAACCCGACATCATAGAAAACCCTAACTCCACTAAGTTGGCAGTAAAGCTTAACCCTACTTAGCCGACACCATACTATGGAATTTGATGTAACTCCAACTTGATATTTGACCACAACTCACCATCGACATGATTACTCCTATTGAGAAGACAGTTTGTTGTATTTCATGGCACAAAAGGTACCATCGTGGCACTGTAGAGGGAATGTCGATGCACTGGAACTATCATAGCATTTACTTCATCTGTTAGTGGACTTCAAACTTGGGTAAAACACAATGCATAGTGTTTATTGGTTTCATTTGTATCTAGGGTTTTCTTCTCTATGGCGCCGCCATGTTGATTCTAGAAACCATAGTTATCGGCATTGTATCCGCTTCAATTCTGTGAAGAAGCTCAAGATTCTTGAGCTTTATGGGGAAAAGAGATTGAGTTTTTCTTCGCCATAACACATGGAATCTTCTGTTGGTTTCTTCTTCAATACTGCATGAGTTTTGCAGTCTTTTCTTTGCTCAAACTTAGGTTTTAACAGTGAGTTAACTCTAGCTTAAGATATGCTAGAATAACTTGGACTTTGAGAGTTTCAATACCATGACAAATTAAACTGAATACATTCTTTAAACTTGGGGTTTTGAAGTTAATGGTTTGAACAACCACTGCAAGTTTAGAATGAACCTAAACTATGTTTAAGAGGTGTCGAGCTCCCCATGAGATTTGGCTTTGAACTAAGGATATCTCACCCACAACTTCATATATATCCCCCGTTTTGATAGTGTAACATGAATGAAGTTGGAAGAAAATACATTGTCGATCGCGGCCACCACTTTTTGTAACTTCAGAAAGCTCGAGCCTCACTCCTCTATTGGTCTTTTCCCATGACACTTGGCCTCTCCAGATAAGTAATCTTGCACTTTTGTTTACTACAGTTTTAATATGAAATAAAGACACTATTGAGGGAATATCGATAACTCTTTTTGTAAAATCAATGGGGTTTCTTTCTATGCTTTAAACTTGGTATTTTGAACCCTCCATTATAGTATGAAACACTACTTGATGTTAAGATTTGTTTTCACTTTGTTGTTTTGCTATCATTTAGTTGTTCTGCTATTACTTAGTATGAATACCCACGTGGCATTTTGTCGACAATCTATAAGTAAACTTGCAGATGTGCAAGTTTTTCAATATCTTGATTTGAACTAAGAACACGGCTTCTTTCATGACTATTTTTTATGCTTAAAAGAATAACACTTAATGTCTTCAAACATACAACACTGCAGTAAACATAAAACATGTTTCTTTTGTCCAGGCCGACACCATTCTTTGTTCTGTCTGAAAACAAAACATAAGATCTTTCTTTCCATTATGCTTAAAATATTTACAAAAACACAACAACATTTAGTTTTACTGATAAAACCATGAGCATAAACAGATAAAAATGGAAACACAACATGTTTAAAACATTCTGAAAATGTTTATTCCTCTTAGTGCAAAAATACATTGTTCCTTTTAAAATGAATATAAGATACTACCCATGGGGTTCGAGCACGGGCTCGTGACTCCAATGGGCCATACTCATAATGGAAACCCTAAAACATGTATGTCTCATCATCATGAATGTATACCCTAAACTGTTATCATGAATGTACATTATATCTCAGTACAACAATATAAGATGAATTTATTTAAATACCCTACATACAGATATCTCTTGAAGCTTTTATTGAGGGCATGAAACTGTATTCCTTTCAAGTCATGAATTATCACAGCATCTTTTGAACACTTTGGATAGATAATCTCTGGTGTTCTGTCCATAATGAAACTATCTCCTATGAATGAAAGCACACAAACATGTTGTTACTGAAACCTTTGTTCTCTATTTTTTACTTGTAGTTTTTTAGTGATTGTCACTTCTGCTATACATCTTTTCTTTGCAAATTTTACTATTTCAAGTAAACAAAATAGCAGTACCTCATAACATAGAAAATATGATCAGTCACTAGGCATGTGGTTTCAACATGGATCTTCAAAAATGAACTCTTGTACTTTTTCTGCATTTGGTATACTTACTGTAACAACATCTGTTGTTATTTCTCACTTGTATAATAACAATGAACCTCACATTCTTCCAATTCTACATTTTTCTAGTTTATTAAAGATCTTTCTTTGCTCATGTGTCTCCTATAGCATCACTTGTATCCTTTCATGTTTTTGCATCTTTTCTCCCTTATGCATGTGAGCAGTAACCTCCTGAGATGTAAAAAATCTTTCTTGCATGTAATGGCTTATGTGAAGTTCAAGCATGGGCTTGTGACATCCACTCTATTTCCTTTTTTCTTCCTGCATTCAGTTACACATCCACCTATTTGCATACATATCACCAATTAATCTGTTAGGTTAGCAGATAAAATGAATCAATTAATGTTTTTGGGTGAGTGCCATCCAAGATGACACTCATTCATGAATATTGGTTGATTTATTTGTGTTTGTTGAATTAACAAGTTGATCTAATTTTGAAATTTTTTTCTCAAAAAGGAATACTAAATCCCTTTCATTCAGATATCTGATTATAAAGACAAGAACAACATGCATCAAAGTGACTATAAATAGCGAAAGGTTCATGTTTAGAACAAGTCCCTTTAATACTATGTTTCAGATATTGTGGATGCATGTTTTCTCGTTACATTGATTTCATCAGATTGATATGCAGTATTAGAAGAATTGATTGTATGAAGTTTGTGCTCCATGTATTGCTTATATCCAACTAGATCTAACACCCCTTTTTCTCTCATGATGCAGGTTGAACCCTAAAAGACATAAATGAAGATGAAGACATGGACTTTGGAGACCTAGGACCTGACAGACAATCAACAAGCAACCCAACCACAAGGCAATGCATGGGACCCCTACTCCATACTTCTATCATGCTTTCTATTATGTAATGTACTATTTACTTTACATGAAAAGAAATATGAAAAGACACTTGTATATTAAATTCAGTTTGAATGCACAATGTAATTGATCAATTATAAATTTGAAACTTTGGAATGTGATCAATTCTTAGAGAACAAATGATAACTTTTGACAATGAATGTAATGATAAAATGTTAATTAATAATATCTAAAGGATAGTATTAATTGGACTCTTCTAAAAATGCAAATTTTTCCTATTTGTGTTTATTTTGATGGATGTTGTATATTGGGGTAACAGTACCAAGGGCATCTTTCAATACTAGTATGAGTTTCACTTAAATCCACCTAACTGACCTGTAATGCATCCATATTAGATTTTTCCATTAGCCTTGCTAATCCTTGTCCTCTAAAAATTTTAGTGATCTAAATTTCTATATCAAATTCCTGAATTTGATTTACTCACCTACATCTTCTCGCAGTAACCTATGATTGTCTGAATATATCCTTTATTGTAGCATTAGGAATATATGCTATTATTTTTGCTCCTACCAAATAAGGCCTAAAATATTTCACTACCTTCACAAGTGCATAAGCTTACTTTTCATTAATATCATAATTCAATTCAGAAGCTTGAAGAGTTTTACTAAAAAATGCTATTGTTTTTTCAAATCCTTCATTATAGTTTTGCAACAAGACAACAACAATAGTGTGATATGATGCAAAAGAAAATAATTGAAATGGTTTATCATGATCTAGAGATTTAAGGATAGGGGCTTCCTTGATTGCTTTTTTTGATATTTACATATGCTTCCAAAGCTTCACTTGTCCATTTCAAATCTGCACCCTTCTTCAACATCATTGCAATAGGTTTAATTATTTCTGAGAAATTAGGAACACACCTCCTCACAAAGTTTATCTGTCCAAAAAAAGATTGAATCTTTTTGACATTCTTTGAGACTTCAATTTTATCAATTGCTGCAATCCTCTCAGGATCTATTCTTACCCCATCTTTGGATACAATATGTCCCAATAATTTCCCTTCAGTGATAGAAAATTTACATTTCTTTGGGTTCAATAATATCCCATATTCAAGAGACCTCTAAAAAATTTGTTTCAAATGTTTGCAATGGTCTTCTTCTCTTTTTGAATAAGAAGTCAAGTCATCCTAATATACCACCATAATAAAATCAATGAAATCTTCAAAGGTGACATCCATTTCTCTCTGGAAAGTAGCTCCTACATTGGTGAGTCAAAAAGGAATTCTAGAATATACATATGTACCCAAAGGTGTAGTAAATGTTGTTTTATATTGTTCTTCTTCTATAACCTTCACCTGGTTATACCCTAAGAAACTGTCCATCATTGATAACAATTCATTTCCTATGACCTTCTACAGTAATGCTTCCATGTTTGGGAGTGCATAATTTTCTTTTAGTGATGATATACTTAGATTCCTGAAATCCACACACAGTCTAATATCACCATTCTTCTTCCTGACAGGTACCAAATTTGAAACCCATGTTGAGTGTCTAATTGTCTTTATTATTCCAGAATCCCTCATTTTTATTAATTCATCTTTCATCTTGGGAGCCAAAGTTAGGTTTATTGGCCTCTGCCTTTGCCTGAATGGTTTGGTATTAGGCTTCAAAGGTATCTCATTCTGGAAGAGGTCCTCTTGGTAATCCTTAAGGTCATCATAAGACCAAGAAAATACATGCCTATATTTTCTCAATAATTTAGTGATGTCAGCTCTGATCTTGGGGGTTAAATTTTTACCCACAAATACTTCCCTTGGAGTATCTTCATTTCTCAAGTTTATCTTTTCTACCTCATCCATTTTGACATCAGTGTTCCTCTTGTCTAATTTTGAATCTTTATTGTCAAATAATCTCTCCATTTCCACAAACCCTTTTGGAACTTTATTGGTTTTAAGTTGAATAACCTCCTTTCCAAACAATACTTATTTTCCATCCTCTATCTCAACATGAGCATTCAGGTCTATCAATTGATCCTCATATTCCTTCTCACATGCTAAAAATATGATTATATCTCTGCCATCTTTGAAGACTTTCCAGTTTTTGATGTTATCAGGTATGGCAGGCCTAGTTTTAACTTCAACTTGAACTATGTCTTCACAAGGAATGTCATTATGTTTCAATGCCAAGTTAGCCATAAAATCTACAAGGATATTTTCTAGTCTATCTATCCAGTTAATAGAAAAATCATCAAAACATTCCATAGAATCCCATAGCTCATTTCTAAATATTTTAAGAAGGGGATGCTTAGTAACAAACTTAATTTTAACTTGAGAAACAATTAATTCAGAATCCTCAAAGACACTTAAACATTTTATTCCATGTTTACTAGCTATTTTCAAACCAAGAAGTAGAGCTTCATACTCTGCAACATTGTTAGTACATTCAATATCTAGCAAAAAGGAATATTTAAATTTTTTCTTAAATGGGGCAAAGAAAATGACACTAGCCACATTACCTTCCCTGCAGCAAGCACCATCAAAATACATTTTCCAAATAGCATTGTCATTTACTTCTGCATGTATTTTGAAAGGTTCATTGTTATGCATTTCATCTTTTGAAATACTTACATGGAAATTATCCATATCAGAGTGGAAAAAATGTGTAATCAAATTTGGATCCACAGCCTCAAGAATGTATGGAATCTGAGTCTCCCTGTCAATTCTTATATCCCTACCATTTACTGGGATAGAAGCGTAAGAAAGATCTAATTGAATACTTCCCCCTACTAATCCAGACCATTGTCTAGATAAAATCATTCCATAACAAGCAAGAACTTCAATCACAGTGATATCCATTTTATATGATATTTCCGGACATGCAGGAAATTTAAATTCAACCATTTTCATTATGCCTACAACAGGAACAGATCTATTATCCATAGCATAACATTTACCAAATTTGGTATTAACATTCATTCCTAATTCTTTCATTACATCATTAGGCATAATATCTACTGTTACATGAGAATCTATCATACAATTCTGTACCATTCTATTTTTTTTAGTAGAGTAAGATAAAAATGATCAATTTGATTTCCATTTTTATTCAAAGTAGTTCCTATATAAATAGCTGGAGGATCCTTTACTTCTTGGTTAAGATCTTCTTTACTACCTACATTAGACAATATTTTCAAAGCTTCATTTTTGCATTCAGGTATTTTAACTATTTCAAGCAAAGGAACAGATATTTTAACTTGAGATAATGCATTAGACATAAAAGAACATTCATTGGGAAAAGAATTACTGACCACCTTTTATTTTGCTATTTTTGGAATATACTGAGGGTCTACCTATTTCTCCTAAGCAATGTCTTTATGCTTCATCTTTCTTGGATCAACTCCTCGGTCAGGTTTCCTTTTTTCTGCATTTAGAGTCATATTCCTCAACTTGTAATTGCTTCTTGCTTCTTCCACTGCAGCTGTTGTGTATGCCTTCTTCTCCTCTTCTATTGTTTCTCATAATCTTGGATTATTTTCCTAATGGTTCCCATATTGATATACTCTATTTAGGTAATCCATGCAATAGTACTCATTTGAAGGGCTATAATCATCATATCCCCACATAGGATCTATTGACAAATTATTTAGTGCAAGTTGCTAGTCATTATTTTCTCTTCATCCTCTCTCATATTTTGGGCAACAACACAATGCCTATAAGAATGTGGTAATCTTCAAGCTTCACACCAAGGATTACTTTCCACAAAATGGTTGTTCTTCCTTAATGGAGTAGGAGTGTGTAATTCTTTGTTCATTGGTTTCCCATCCTTCCATTCAGTTTTATAAGGCATATCTTGCAATCTATGCATGTTACTCTTGTATGGTACCCTATTATTCTGGTTGTGCTTGAAATCATCTCTTCTATTATTCACTTAAAGGCCTTTCACCATATTCATAAGTTTATCTATTCTATCCTCCTCTTTTTGCTGCTTAGGCTCTTTTGGATTGAATAATCAGGTGTCATCCCTCTTAGCAATTATACATGATGCCTTCCTATCATTTTCAATAACTATAGAAATCTTGAGAGCATGTGCCAAAGTTGAAGGCTTATGAGATCTGATTTCATAATTTGTTTTTCTATCAAAGGCACCCATGTAGAAATTAATTAGAAAGGCATCAAAAAGCTAAACATCCCTTAGAATCCTATTCAGAACTTTGTTGAATCTTTTATTGAACTCAGCCACAGTTTCATTCTAATTTTCTTCATACTTGTCAACTCATGTGAAGAAAAAGAAGTATCATTATGATCACCAAATTGTTCTATGAATCAATTTAAAAATTCATCCCAACTGGATATGGATCTATCTAGCAAACTTTTGAACCATTCTACTCCATCTTCTATGATAGATTGAGAAAAAAGTTTCATATAAACATCGTCATTGAATTCATGAAATTCTTGGATAACATTATTTAAATTCACACAATGCACTTCAGCTGATTCTAGTCCATTTCCTGAAAACTTTGGGATAGCACTCCTTAATTCATTTTTTATGTCATTAGGACATCCCCTTATGCCATAAAAATCTAGTTGTCTGTATCTGTCAGAAATCATTGGGGATCTATAACTATTTCCATTTTGATTCACAGCTCCATGCCTTTGATTATGATGATTTACATTCCAGAACCCTGTGTTATTTCTTGGTCCAAAATTTTAATTCATATAATAGTCTCTTGGGCCATAATTTTGATCTCTATTATTATGATATCCATTATACACCCTTCCATTATTTTGATGTCTATGATGTTCAGACTGATCGGATGTGTTAAGATTCATTCTATTACTGTCGGTATGTTGTTCTCCCTTGTTCCACTTTCTCCAATGATCCTTCCTTTCCCTTTCATTATTATTTTTCTCATATCTTCCTCTATTGTCTGGTTCAAACAAAGGATTAGTATGATCATTGTTAAAAATATGCTCATTATATTTTCTATGAGGGGGATTGTAAACTCCATTTCTATCATCTTCAAGAGATTCTTCCTTTCTTGGTGATCTAATTAATCTTCTTGTCATCCTCATATTACTCAGTACCTCTTCTGGCTATCTTTTAAGAGCCAAGATCATCTCTTCATCTTCTGACCCTGCATCAGCCATCTCACAAAATGCAACACCCCACTTATTAATGCTTTTCTCTCTTTCAGTCATCTCCTGATTTGAATTATGTTGGGAATCATGTCCTCCTCTATTACCTTGGTAAAAAGGATTACAATTGTCATCACTACCCTCATGGCTATGATGGCTTGCACCAGGAAATTGTTCACAAGCATACTCTTCATCACCCTTATAAGGATATATCATATGTGGTGGATATGGCATCTTCACACTTGGATTCCTACTCCTTTTTAGGCTTAAATCTAATTCAAGCTGATCTGGATGCAAAGATCTCCTACCCCAGATGAAAAATTAATAACCAAAATATAGTACCAAATTTATTACCAATTTAAGATTGTAGAGTTGCCACCTTCTTCTTAGAAGGAAATAATTTATTAATCTTCTGGATTATGTTCTCCCAGTAGAGATTAACCTTAATTACCAGAAACTCTTAGAACTATTCTTTAATCTAATTGTCCCCAATAGAGTCGCCAATCTATTGGTGCTCAAATCAATAGATTGGATTTCCTATGGACTTGCCAATCCAATAGTGGGAAACCCAAGTGATCTGGCCAACTAACAAGGTTTTAACCAAATCAGGTTTAAACCCTCTGCAATTCTAGCTCTACAGAACCAAGGCTGGTAGGCCTACACCAAAATTTTATCCTTCAAGTTTCGAAGGATTTTTATAGTAGATAAGGAATCTTGAACACTCTTTTCCTCCAAGTGTGGTAAAGCAATTGAAAGAAAACTTGCATAGAAGACTGTATATCACAAAATGATGATTGAAAGTGTTAATATGTCAAGAATGTTTGTATATATATAAAAAGTACAGATGGGTAGATTATCAAAAAAATAAGAACAATGAATTAAATGACCATAATCCAATATGAATGCAGGTCAGTGCCTAATTTCTTCATGGGTAATAGAGTCAATATCATCCAATCCTTTGTGCAACCTCAGAGCCAGTTTTACAAGAAAACTATCACTTCAAAGGTGTTATGGAATGAATATGCAACCTTAAAACAAGTCAAGAGATATCTCAAAAGGGAATTATTTCTGAAATGATAGACCAATTGACTGAGGCCTCAATCAATAGAATTTAACCATGCAAAATGAGAAAACCAACTGAGAATAAAAAATATGAACCAGATAAGGAAAGCATACACATCAAACTATCACTTTGAAGAAGTTCAATTTATTGATCTGAAGGACTGGTTGTAAATGAAAATATATCTATTCCCATAGGTGAAAGAAAAAAGGTCTACTTATCTTAATAATTTTGAAAAATGGTACAATTAGTTCTTGTCATAGTTGTTGACCAAAACTACCCAATCTGATAATAACTTCCTACTCCTCCCCAAAAGAGAGAGAGCCAGAGAGTCCTCGTATTGATCCTGGTATCCTTTATATAAAATACCAAGGATGCGTACAAGTTTTAGATCAACACAATGGTTCATCTACTAAACCTAATCTATAAGATCAACAACTGAACAGTCACAATTACAAATAAGGAATGAATTATCATCCTTTAAGAACAGTTATCGACCAAAGAGATAATAATAATCAAATAGTTCATTTATAATTTACTATAGATATCTAATATCTCTTTATATCCTGCATCACATATCAATCGACATCTACATGTATGATCTTTCAATGTTTCAACCAAGTCAAATTATTATTTATTTACCACCTTTGAAACCCTGCATGAAAATGATGTCGACGTATTAAAATGATAGTCAAAATCCTAAGTCGATATGCAATATATTAAAAGTGAAATAAATATTAAAGAATAATAAATAAAATTTACTCGTTGCTTCCATCAAACTCTTCTTCCTTTTGACTGATCCAGACACATGTCACTCAGGCGTAATGGCTTATGCTTTAGATCTCGAGCAATTTTCCACTAAGCCATCACGTCCACCGTTAGATTAAAACCTACCATGTCGGTCTTTTAATTCTTTCCTTATGACTTCAACTGGACCCACTGGTACACATGGCGCAATGAATTAATCACTTATAAGATATATCTCATGAATCTCGTCATCAAGCCATCACGTCTACCATTGATTCTAGTTGATTGTTAACCATTTGAACTGAAGTGTGTCCTTGTCATCCTGATCGACTAATTAAAAACCGACCACTATATCCTTGTCACTTTGTTTCTTAGAGAATCTGCGGGTCCAAGACACATGTCCATATCACATAATGGCTTAATGGATAATCATCATGCATCTTGTCTTTAAGCCATTACGCCCACCGTTGATCATGTCTGACAATTAAGCATTCAAAATTATGTCATATAAGTCGATGTGTGACCCCGTCAAATTTTCCAATCAATCATATGATGCCACCTGTATCCACTGTGTCTTTTTCTTTATCTTTGATGGTTCTAGGACACATGTCACTCAAGCATAATGGATTGATAGTTAAATACCTACATCTCTATCTTTAAGTCATTAAGCTGACCGTCAAACTCTCCCAACTTGACTTTCATTTAACCTTAGTCATGGCTCTGACTTTCTGTGGGACCTGAACACGTGGCGATCAGGTGTAATGGCTTAGAGGATAGATCTTGTGCATCTCTGCAATAATCGATTAAGCCGACCGTCGATCTGATTCTGAGTTGTCTTCTTTTTACTTCAAACTTTGACTTTAACTTTAACTACACCTTGACCTATTCCTTCAGTCTCTCAATCGCGATATGACATTTTTAACTCTGGTTTTACTTTGCAATTACGCGACCAATGTAATCTCTAAGTCACAAGAAGATTTGTTAACTCTGGGTTTGATTAAGAGATCACGTGACCACTGTCAGATTAAAATAGGCTCAGATTAAGATCAACAGATATCACTGAGTCTCTCTGAAAATAGATCATATTCCTTTTGTCTCTGTGATCATGCGACCAAAACCGTTTCAAAGGTGCCAAGTAAAAAATAATATTCCTTGCCACGGTCATAAAATATATCAAAATAAATAATAGACCCCAAAATTAAACCAATGGCTATATTTATGAATTCAAATATATGCAAGCCGTGAGAAATATGAAACATAGAAGATTTAATAGATTAACACATGAATTTAAATAAAATAAATGCATAGGAGAAAATATTAGCAATAATAAAATATGAATGGAA
>MU226438.1:278824-293930 GCA_018584345.1 Thuja plicata
GGTGACACTATATAATTTATCCTTTCTTTATAGAAATAGACATCCTTCCTTGAATTCATGCTTCTTTGTTATTGCTTGATCACGATCATAACAAATTAATATATATTTTTAATGAAAGTCATTTTCATAAATTTCACATATACCCATACATATTCTGTCATAACTTTTGCATCCAAGATTTTCTCTCTAATCGATTTGGTGAGATTCTTTGTAATTAGGATTTCACCAACATATCCAAAATTGAGAAAAATCCAACGGTGCATTTGTGAGATATGGTCCTTTTACCAAGACTATATTTTCTGAGACAGCCACACATTCACCATCAACAAACTACTCTCTTACATTCGCAGTCTGGCTCTGATACCATGTTAAGTTTTTAGGATAGCTGCAAATGTAATAACACTCTATTTTGTATGTATTTTCCAAAAGCAAAAATCTCTCTTTCATTTATATTAGGAATGAGGCTAGGAGAGACATGTCCCATGAAGGGACATGTCTATTCATTATTATTTATAAGAAAGGACATGCCTCTTCCTATTAATCATAATTTAATCAATCTTATAATGTTTCATCAATCAATTATTAATTAAGAATAATATAATAATTTAATATTGAATACTAAATTTTATATGATTAATAATAATATAACATATATAATATATTATTATTAATCAACATGTATTATATATATTCTAACGATCATACGACTGAAGCTACAAACATTAACAATAACACTCACTATATTGTGGACTATTCTTTTTCTGGTTTGTGGGCTCTTCCCCCAAGCCCAAAAAATGTAGTCGTGCATAATATTTATGACTATGGAAGGAAATTGGAGATGACCCATCAGATTCTTAGGCCTCCTGGGGTAAATCAATATTCATTGCTAGTTTTCCTCCAGAAGGCAAAACTCAGAGCCAATATCTGCTATATCATGGACAATCGGGTGCATATTGAGTTGAACAACATATGCTCCAAACTAGACACTATTCAGGATAAGTTGGATAAGGAGTCTTAGGCAAGGAAGAATCTCAAAGAGTGCATTAGGGTTTATCTTCATGGTGGTAATGAAAAAATAGATGTTGTTATTCAGAAGCTTATGACCCTCAATGACAAAATTGAAAAAATGGTGGCAAACAGGGACGTTGGTCAAGAGATTCTCGACAAAGGGATGGACATGGATTATACTGATGGTCCCAGGATACATACTCATGCGAGTCTAAAGAAGAAGGCACCTATCTTGAAGACTCCTCGGGCCCTCAAGGAGACCATGGATGATGTTACTTTCATTGAAGAGGAAGCTACCACTACTCTAAAAGATTTGGCCTATTGCTATGTTGTTGGTGTTATCTTTTCTTGTGGGATATATTGCTGGTTACTAGTCTAGTCTTGTTGGTTTTCTTTCTTCTAGCAGTGTTTTGTTTTGGTATTTTTTATTGAATGTCTTTTGTACTTTATTGTAAGGAGTTTTAGGGCTCCCCTCAAAACCTGCTTTTGCCTCAATCCAAAACATTAAATTATTCAACATTCTCTTTCTCCTCACCCATCACATAATCATTTTCAGATAAAATTAGAGGAATAATATTAGGTTGACCTTAATTATCTATCATGGGTTTCATTGAAAAATTAATAAGAACTCTACCAATAAACACATCAGGTTCTTTATCTATCATTTGAATAGGTGTATCCATAGTGTCTAATGGTTCAACATATATTTCCTTCTCACTGTCCTTCGGTGCAACATCAATGTTATTGTCAATTAGGAGTTTTATTAGAAAATTCTCTATTTCCTCCACAATTTCATTAGCATTTCCTATCAAAATCTTATTGATTATTTTTCTTACTTCGAAATTCCTTCTTTGATAATTCAAGTATTCTGTCAAGTTCCTATGTTGCAATCCTTGGGAAAGTTTGTAATAAGACCTTCTCTTTGATTTCCTTATCCTTTTCCTGAGTTGCAAGTCTTCTTCCTTCTAAGATATCAAAAATTTCATTTGGTATCTATCCCTTTAGTTTAATCAATGATTTATTGTACTCTTTCATGTAGTAAATGACTCCTTCAATTCTTCTCTTCTCATATTTATCATATCTATTATAATACCTCTTTACTTGAACAATAATTACATGAACAATCATATTCTTAATAGCATCATTTGCAGAATAGTGGAGCTTACCAATGTCAAGTTTAGGCTTTTTCTGTGTAGGATCTCCTTTTGTTGTAGGATCTCTGACAATTCTTGTAGCCTTATCTCATTCTAATTAAACATTTTTGCCGCATTGTCCAAATTGGTAGATTCATCTTTATCATCATTATTTTCTCCTTTATAGTCTTTCTTAGGCTTCCCTTTCACTCTTTTTTTGGTAGATATAGAACTATCCTTTGATTTGACTGATTTAGCTTGACTCTCCTTTGGTGTAGATATCTTATGTGTATATTTCTTTGTCATGAATGGATACTTATCTGTAAGACTAATTTTAGAAACTAAACTTCTAGCCTATATCCCTCTAGATGATGATGCATAAGATATCTAGTGGGTCTTCTTCTATCTTCTCCTTCTCTTTTTCTTTTTCTTTCTCCTCAAACTTCTTCCTCACTTCTACCATCTTTTCTTTAGTGAATCTCATCTTCTTACCCATCATTTCAACTTCCTTTCTAATTTTCCTCTCTCTCGTAGGTTTGGTAATATCTTCATGTACCTTAAGGATATTTTATGCATATGTATCGAACCTCTTCTTAGTATTATCTATAGGTTTCTTCAAAATATCTTCTGTATAAGTTTCAAGAAGTGGACCATCTACCTCATATCTTATAGGCATCATCCATGATGTCCTAGGTTCTGCTACTTCCATTAAACATGCATCAATTTCAACCATAAAACAAATATTATCCCAATATTTTCTTACAATTTTAGGTAGGATTTTATATCTCAATTGCATAGAATCATGATTTTTTTTAAAATAACCCCATAAATTACTTCTAGCTAACCGATCTCCAAGCATATCATGGAATTCCTTAATCTGTATTATCATAGGTTTATCTTCCTTCCACTTAAAATTTCCTACTCTAGGAAAGAAATTTATAAAAATAGAAGAATGTGTATACCATTAGTGATCCATATTTGAAGGTTTTCTTCTTGTCTTTCTTGATCTTTGCCATATTTTTAGAAATATGCTCTCTCAGTGATTCATATATCATACTTTTCATATTCTTTTACAATTCTGATGCAACATAGATAATAGTGCTGGAAATTTAATTCTCTCTACTACAATGAAATACCTTATACCCAAGCACCATAGATGCAAAATTCACATCAGGTTGTAGAATATTTTTTTCCATCATCACACGCTTATCCCATTAAGAACCAGTCAAATTTGTGATTGTGTCCTTAATTAAATTTAGGGAAGGCACCTCACCATTATCCTATAAACTAGTAACTGCCTTTAGGACCTCCTTTCTAATCTTGTAGGGTTTATCAAACCACATGAATTGATCATGAACTTTGGTCAAAATATATCGCACCCAGTCCACTTCAAATAAATTTGGGAAATCCAAAAATTGTGTAAAATTATTTCCTTCTAGTACTTTGAATTCATCCTTCAAAATCGAATCCTCAGATACTTCCTTAAACTGTTGTACGATTGCGTTGTTTCCCAATCCATATTGCAATGATTGTATGCCCTAATATCTTCAACGTGTAATACTCCATAGGGAAGGAATGAAAAAGCACTATCTGGGTCATCCTCTATAGATTTTTAGGGGTGTTTCTTAAATATTGGTCTAGGAAACTTAGTAATATCAACAACTCATGGAATATACATGCTTCAAGCTTCAAATATCAAACATTGCGACATAAATACCTTTTCCAATGAATTTAGGGTTATTCTTGGAACTGTTATAAATCACTTCAATGTGCTTTGAAATCACCTTCAATCTCTTTGCAAACACTTCTTCAACTCTGAAGGTGTGAAATGAAAAGAATAAATGCATTTTGTTACTTCTCATGCCCAAAAAGTGAAAAATAATTAATATGTTGTACCCTAGCTTCAAACTATCTTAGAACATAGGATAGAAAATCCATTGTTGAACCTTCAAAACATCAATAAAATTCTTGTGAATGAAACATTGTGTCATAAATTCATTTTTTGCATCTGAATTGTTAGAATAGTCCCAAAGGATAACTGAGAGGGGGGGTGAATCAGTTATCAGTAACTTTAATTATTTTTACTTTCTTAACTTTAGAATACAATAAAGTAAATGCTTAATCAAATAACACAGTACACAACACACAATTTGATTATGGGGAAACCAAATGGTAAAAACCCCGATGGGAATTATCACCCACAATGAACTATACTTGTTTATAGTAATCCGTGTTAGGAGATATTTCAACCCTGTTAGGATTTCTACTTTACAATGCAATAAGTATAGTGACCTGGTTCAGGGTTAGACCCTATTAGGATTCTTTTACAAACAACCCTGTTAGGGGTGGTGGACTCACTGTCCAAAAGCTCACTGCTTCAATGGTGAAGGCTACAACCTTCTATAGAAAAAATATGCACTATATTTGATGATGAACTATAGAGTAGACCTGCTGCCTTGATCAGTTCCAGTGTATTCTAATCTTCTACTTCTTCTTTACATAGACTCTTGATGAATGAACCACATCTGATATTCTGCTCTCTACATTTTCTGTCTCTTTTCGTATCATTCACACTTAGCGTATCACAAATGACTTGCTATAAGTATCTTCCTCAAATTATGAGATCATGGGACCTGTAAGACAACTCTTCATAACATCCTTGTCGGCTCTACTAAGCATGCAAACAATATTAAGTTTGCGCAACACAAACTGAATAGACGCGATGCTTCACTAAGTTGGCCTCACAAAATTATCTCAAACTTTGCAATCTTCTTGAAACATGTTTGGCGCCTTTAGATAACTATCATCAACTCATAACTAACATGAATATACACATGCATATCCTGAAGATAGGTGCAACTCAAGAAACACATTACATATGTTGGCTCTCAACAGATACTCTTCCAGAATTGTAACTACCAATAACAGAATTACACAACTTGACTTAAACATCATATCTAGATCTGCGTGTATGAACATAACATACCAAACATGTCTACAACATGTATCTAACCACGCAAGGCTTGATATCATCATTCTGATAAGTACATATAGAAACACTACTGTGTATTATAGGTTGTCATCAATGACAAACATACAATCAATCAATTGCATAGAAACAAATCTCCAACAATCTCCCCCTTTGACATTGATGGCAACATATGATATTAAAAACATCCTTTGTTCATGGTTTCCTCTTTCTTATACAATCTTCTCAATATCCTCATCAAGGATTCCTCTACACTGCTTCATTTCTTCTGACTATTTTTATACTCCCCTAGAGTATATTCTCCCCCTTACTATATACTCCCCCTTTGACATCAATGGAAAAGGGTGCCATAAACAATTAGGCACAGGTACTACTCTAGAAGTAGAGTAGTTAACCATTCATCAGTCACACAGGACTGATGTACTTGCTTCTTTATCTAATCAGACTAAGGAGAGGGAATTACTCCCAACTTCTCTCTGAGATACTCAAAAGTATCCTTTGATAAAGGTTTTGTGAAAATATCTGCCAACTGTTCTTTGGTGCTCACATAGTTCAATTTTACTTCTTTGTTTGTAACTTTTTCTCTTAGAAAGTGGTACTTGATCTCTATCTATTTTGTCTTTGCGTGCATCATAGGGTTCTTAGACATGTTAATAGTGCTAGTGTTATCACAGTGAATAACAATAGGATAATCAACCTAAATACCAAAGTCTTTAACCATCTGCTTGATCCAAACAATGGTTGAAAACTTCAGTGCTGCTGTAATATATTCAGCTTCTGTTGTTGACTGAGAAATATAGTTATGCTTCTTGCTTGTCCAAGAAACCAACCTGTCTCCAAGAAATATTGCTCCTCCTGAAGTACTCTTCCTATCATCAATACATCCTGCCCAATCTGCATCTATATACACATGAAGTTGTACATTCTCTGATTTAGGATACCATAAACCATAGTCTATAGTTCCCTTTAGATATCTGAATATCCTCTTGATTTCCATTAGGTGATTCTACTTGGTTTCAACTGCAAATCTTCCAACAATGCCAACTGCACTAGATATGTTAGGTCTAGATTGAGTTAGATAAATGAGTTTTCCAATCATAGATTTGTACAATGTCTTATCAACTGCTGGGGAATCATCATCTTTTGAAAGCTTGCTTTGTGTTATCATAGGGGTGCATACTGGCTTACAGTCTTCCATCTTAAAGGTCTTCAATATTTCCTTCACATATTTTGACTAATTAATGAATATACCTTTATTTGTCTCCTTTACATTGAGTCCCAAAAAGTATTTTATAGGACCAATCATGCTCATTTCAAATTCATTATGCATTTCTTTTGCAAATGCTACACTAAGCTTGTCATTGCCACCAAAGATAATGTCATCAACAAACATAACAACTAGTAGTAATCCATCAGGTGTCTCTCTTGTGAATAAGTTACAATCTGCTGCACATTTCTTGAATCCAATCTTGGTATAATAACCATCAAGTCTCTCATACCAAGCTCTTGGGGCCTGTTTAAGACCATAGAATTCTTTCTTCAATTTGCATACCATGTCTAGTTTATCTGAAAGATTAAATCCTTGAGGTTGTTCTATGTAGACTTCCTCTTTCAAGTCACCATTCAGAAAAGTTGACTTTATATCCATTTGATAAACTTTAAAGTCTTTGAATGTTGCACAGGCCAAGAACAATTTAATGGCTTCTAGTCTTCTCACAGGGGAAAATGTATCAGTGTATTCTATTCCTTCTCTCTGTGCATATCCTTTACATACCAATCTTTCTTTGTTTCTTACTACTGTACCATCTTCATTCATCTAGTTTCTGAATACCCACTTTGTTCCAATCACATTTTTGTCACTTGGTCTAGGGACCAATTCCCATGTATCATTCTTAATTATCTTATCTAATTCTTCTTTCATTGCATTCTTCCAATCAGAATCATTACAAGCATCTTCAACACTTAAAGGTTCAATCTATAAAAGTTAACATACCTCTTCATCCATTGCTAGACTTTTAGCTTTTGATCTAGTCAAAACACTGCTGCTTTGATCTCCAATGATATCATCTTTAGAGTGGTATCTTGATGTGAATTTGGGAACCCTATAATCTGTGATTCTTCTCTGCTTGATTCAGGGTCATTGCATGAGACATCAATGAAATCAAACATTTCTTCAATTACAGTATCTTTGCTGCTAGGCCTAGGTTCATCTTCAATCATAGGTACATATTCATAGTATCTCTCTTGAACCATAAACTTGTCATCAATCTTTACATCAGTACTTTCAATTATATTTTTCAATCTCAAATTGAAACATCTATATGCTTTGCTTTTTGTAGAATAACAAAGGAAAATACCTTCATCACTCCTGGCATCAAACTTACCAACACCATCACCTCTCTTGATGTAGCACTTTCTGCCAAAGATTCTAAAATATTTTACTATAGGTACATTACCAAACTAAAGTTCATAGGGTGTCTTATCTGCACCTGGCCTCAATTGAGTTACGTTGATAGTATAGACTGTTGTATTCACTGCATCTCTCCAATATGTGTGTGCAACTTTTCCTTCAATCATCATAGTGCGCGCTGTATCAAGTATAATCTTGTTCCTCCTTTCTGCAATACCATTCTGTTGAGGGGTTCTAGGAGCACTCAACTGTCTCTTTATTCCATGTTCTTCATAGTAATCATAAAACTAATCAGAGGTGAACTCTTCTCCTCTATTTGATCTCAGACATTTTAGTTTTAATCCAGATTCATTCTGAACCTTAGCTTTGAATATTTTGAACTTCTCAAAGGCTTCAGATTTCTCATTTAAGAATGCAACCCATATCATCCTTGAAAAATCATCAACAAACAAAATGAAATACCTTTCTCCGTAGTATGATCTTGTTTGAGTAGGACCACATAAATCTTTATGCACTAGGTCCAATTTTTTTTAGCTGAGTTTTGCGTGCTTCTGAAAGAACTCCTTATGTGCTTTCCCATAACACATTCCCTGCATATTGTGTCAACTGGTCTTGCAATACTAGGAAGTTCTCTGAGTGCCTTGACATTACTTATCTTTACTATGTTATCAAAATTGATATGACAGAGTCTCTTGTGCCATAACCAACTGTCATCCACTTTTGCAAAAAAACAACTTACATCAGAATTGAGCTGAAAAACATTACCTTTTGTTTTGGAGCCTAATGCAATCATGTCTCCATCC
Organism: Thuja plicata; assembly: GCA_018584345.1. Taxonomy (NCBI): domain Eukaryota; kingdom Viridiplantae; phylum Streptophyta; class Pinopsida; order Cupressales; family Cupressaceae; genus Thuja; species Thuja plicata. The sequence goes on from MU226438.1 coordinate 287,168, forward strand.
TTATTGTTAATGATGCACTTGTTGTCTTTGAACTCCAAATGATAACCTTTGTCAAGTAGTTGACCAACACTTAGCAAGTTATGATGTAATCCATCAACATATAGAACATCATCTGTCTTGTTCTTTCCATCCAAGGTGATAGAACCTCTGCCTATGATAGATTTAGGAGTGTTATCTCCAAATCTAACCATACCACCTCTGTATTTTTCTAAATGAACAAATATGTCTTTGTCACTAGTCATATGATGAGAGCATCCACTGTCAATGATCCAATCAGTTCTAATGTCTGCTTTGGAAATTAGGGCTAACTCTTGTTCCTCTTTTTCATTTTCAATGTTGATTTCCTCGAGTAACTTTTCCATGTCTCTAAGGGAAACGAATCCAATTTCATCTTCTCCTGAATCCTCATTAGTTACACCTTCTTCAACATGGTAACATTCCTTCTTATATTTAGGTTTGTAATTAGATCTAAACTTCTTGACTCTTATGGTACACTTAGATGCAAATTGACCAATCTTGTTGCATGAAAAACATTTGAATTGAAGTTGTCCTTCATATTTTCCTTTTCCTTTCTTTTCTCTTTTAGCAGTCATAGCAATGATTTCTTCTAGTTCTTCATCAACTTCTTCTTTCTCATTATGGCTAGAGATGTGTAAGGATTTCTTACCATGGACTGAGGCTTTGAAAGCTATTTCACTTTTAGGTTCAGTCTCCAATCTTGATATCTCAAATGCAGAGGTTTTGCTGATCAAAGTCTCTCTCTTGAAGTCTTGTGAGAATTGAATGGTTTCCTCTAGAATACATATCTTGTTTTCATAGTATGATGTTAAGGTAGTTAACAACTTGTCCATTATATCTTCTTTTGATATTTCTCCACCATTATTTTTGACTCCAGAGACTGCTTCATTTATCCTTTGATTGTAAGCTCTAATGTTCTCTTCAGGTAACATCTCAAGACTGTTGTATTTCTTTTTCCATGTCTTCCTACGTGCATTCTTTTCTTGAATATCTCCTTCAAACATATCTTCTAAATACTTCCATATGGTGTATGCTCTGTCAATTTTCTTGATCTCAAAAAATTCAATGTCGGATAGGACGCTGATTAGGGCTTCTTTAGCAATTGCATTATTTGTAAATGTTTCCTTTTGTCTTTTAGTAGCATCATCCTTTGCAAGATCTTTCAAAGATGGAATAGCAACTTCTTGTGTAGCAATTTCAAAGATCTCAAAGCCAACACATTGTAGATGTGTTATCATTTTGTTTTTCCAATCTAGATAATTTTCTCCATCAAACTTAGGGCTCTCTTTTCTGAAGTAAGACATATAATCTACTTTAAGCTGTTAGGCTTCTTCTCCAAGGCACTTGGCTCTGATACCAATTGTTAGTATAGTCCCAAAGGATAACTAAGAGGGGGGGGTGAATCATTTATCAATAAATTTAATTCTTTTTACTTCCTTAACTTCATAATACAATAAAGTAAATGTTTAATCAGATAACACAGTACATAACACACAATTTGATTATGGGGAAACCAAATGGTAAAAACCCCGGTGGGAATTAGCACCCACAATGAACTATACTTGTTTATAGTAATCCATGTTAGAAGATATTTCAACCCTATTAGGAGTTGTACTTTATAATGCAATAAGTATAGTGACATGGTTAAGGGTCGGACCATGTTAGGAGTCTTTTACAAATAACCCTGTTAGGGGTGGTGGACTCATTGTCCAAAAGCTCACTGCTTCAATGGTGAAGGCTACAACCTTCTGCATAATAGATATGCACTATATCATATGATGAGTTGTAGAGTAGACCTGCTATCTTGATCAGTTCCATTGTATCATAATCTTCTACTTCTTCTTCACATAGACTCTTGATGAATGAACCACATCTGATATTCTTCTCTATACATTTTGTGTCTCTTTTCATATCATTCAAACTTAGTGTATCACAAATGACTTTCTATAAGTATCTTCCTCAAAGTATGAGATCATGGGACCTGTAAGAAAACTCTTCATAACATCCTTTTTGGCTCTACTAAGCACGCAAACAATATTAAGTTCGCGCAACACAAACTGAATAGACACGATGCTTCACTAAGTCGGCCTCACAAAATTATCTCTAACTTTGCAATCTTCTTGAAACACATTTGGCATTTTTAGATAACTATCATCAACTCATAACTAATCATGAATATACACATGCATATCCTGAAGATAGGTGCAACTCAAGAAACATGTTACATACATCGTTTCTTAATAGATACTCTTCCAGAACTGTAACTGCCAATAATAGAATTATGCAACTTGACTTAAACATCATATCTGGATCTGCGTGTATAAACATAACATACCAAACATGTCTACAACATTTATCTAACCACACAATTCTTGATATCATCATTCTGATAAGTACATATTGAAACACTACTATGTATTATATGTTGTCATCAATGACAAACATACAATCAATCAACTGCACAGAAACAAATCTCCAACATGAATATGCCAATCACATTCACTTCTTTATTTGATTAAGGGGTCAGGTAAATATTTTTCATGAAAAATCCCCCTTTAGGTCATTCACCTAATTAGTTTCTTGATGAAATTTCCACACCAGATGCTTGTGTGATCCTTCCTGTAGCATCAATCTATTCTTTTCTAACCCATTTATTTCTTAACTTCTTCAACATCAATTATTTTATTTCCTTTAACATTCTGTACATTGTTTTTTTCTACCGAACCCTTTTTATCATTGTATTTTCAATTCATAGAAATATGACTAGAATTTTTGCAATTAAAACATATCACATTTCCATACCTTGTGTTCACTGGATTTTTCCTTAATCTACATTGCTTCACAATGTGTCCAAAATTATTGCATTTGTAGCAGGTTATGTTCCTCTAGTTCATAGAATTATTCACCTTTGATCTGTATTCATTTTATTTGTGTCCATAGTTGTAGCAAGTGTAACAATAGCAAGAAAAGGATGTGGTATTAGGTATGCTCCTACATTTATTTTCCCTATGACCAAATTTGTTGCATGAAAAACATCTCCCATTTAATTTTTTCTGTTAGGTTGCCTCATAGGTGTTTTTTTAGGTTCTTCCATCTGTTTTTCTGATAAGGTACTATTCTGACCAGATCCAGAGCTTTCTCCCTTCTCAAATCCAAGTCCATGTATTTCTCCTTTCATTCTTAGGCATCCCAACAGTTTATCAAGCTTTTCTGATCCAGATTTGAATTTTTCTTTGGATTCATTAGCTGCAACAAGTTCACTCCTAAGAACTTCATTTACCCTTTCAAGTTCCTGCTCATTATGTTTGGATTCCTCAGGATCAATCTACAATTTTCCAACCTCACAATTCAGTTTATGTCACTCCTCAATTTTTTCCTTGAAGGATTGGTCAAGATTTTTCTTCGCTTCAATCTCCTTAGTTATCTTCATTATCATAGCTTCCATTGTCTTCCTTCATATTATATTTGTCTTTTGTGATGTTTACATTCATCCAATTTTTATTTTAGGGTTTGTGAATCATCAATGCTTCCTTTCTGCTTCAACTGTTGAACAAGACATTTCCTTTTATCCCTAGATTTTTTCAATTATTCCTTCAAATTCTTAATGAAATGTTTAGCATCATTAAGTCTCTTTTCCAATTCTAGTTTGTGATCTTTTATTTGTCAAGATCTTCAAGTGCAACCAAGAGATGTCTTTGAACATTTCTAGAAACTATTAAATTTTCCATCAGAACCTTCCTCAAGTTGTTAGATTTCTTCCAAGGACCAAATCTCTGATACCAATTGTTAGGATTGGGGAACACTAAGAGGGGGGGTGAATCAATGTTCTATTACTTTTGAATTTATTAAACTAATTGCATAACCATAAACCAAATGTAATTGAAAGTAAACAACAAAAGCATAAGAAAAGCATCCATAACATTATGAAACCATGATTTTTATCATGGAAACCTGGTTAAGGGAAAAAAATGGTGGGGATGGAACCCACAAGTAATTACTTCTACATAAGTAAGTAACCTTTTTAAAGGTTTGAGTACGTAGGTGAATGAACATGCATTCATGCTTACAACTTAGAGCTCATTGCTCAGATACAAAATACAAAGGATCACTGCCATACAAAATAAATGGATAACAATCCAACAAAAATGAACTGAAAAATAACATCACATATGCCTGAACAGTTCCATGTAAGTACAATATAATTCTTCTTATTTGAATAGTGAACCTCTAATCACTGATCCATCACACATACATAACATATCCTTCTCATATCAACCATCACATATATAAATCACCAAAAAAATTTGATCTTATATATCCATCAGCAAAGATAATAATTCCAACAATTGGCCTCAAGAACAATATGAGTAGCATGTGAAGTGTCGGCCAGATCCATCCTCAAAACATGCTCCTAACCTTAAAAAAAATATAGATGTCATCATACATGTCAACTTAATCATCTAAAACTATCAAACTGATCAGATCATCGATCTGATAGGATCGTTGATCGTTCCAATAACCAACTATCTATGTTTTTTATTGTTCTTTGTATACGTGATACTCAGAAAGCTATAACTCAAACAGATGATAAAATTAAATTTTTTGAAGATAAACCAAGGTAGAAAATACCTCTCTAAATATTATCCTAGGTTCACACCTCAAAAATTGATCATACATTCCTTTACTGATCCATATACCGAACACTATACACTGTGTCATTTTTCTCATACTTAGCCAAGTCTGCACTCTAACATTCGGTATCATCATAGTATGATAAGTAACCTTCAGAATCATTTATGGTTTTCATCAATGAAAACATACAATCTAACAAGAGAAGTGTCTCTTGCTAACATGATTTTCATTGAAAATCTTCTAATTTCTCTCTTTCCATATTTTCCAAACTAAAATGGAGGGGAAAACAATTGAATGTCAACCCATTAGGAATTCCTTTGTATGTGAGGCTAATCATTCATGAATTCCAAAATATACCCAGGTTAAGGCTCCTTACAACATAGAGACTACATGAGTTAGTCCTAACAATTTGTAGTGAATAGGTAGTTCAAGAGGAGGTGGTTAACTATTTTTGTATATGTGAAACATATGGGACATTGCATTAGACTAGTGAAGCCAAACATATTTACTCTTTTAGCCATTTATATTCATTTATGGATTTTGCTTGAAAGGAACATTTCAACCTTGGTAATCACCAAGGAATCCCACCTTAAAATTGAATCAAATTTTTTATGTAATTGAATTTATTTTGTAGCTGGTTTTGATTTAGTACTCTACATTTTTTTTTATCTGCACCACACTATTTTATCATTATTTTCATTTATGAGCAACTTATTTTGGTTTAAATCCAATTTCAAAGATTTTTTTATTATTATCTCTAGTAGTGGAAACAAATCCACATCGAGCCATATGATTTATCCTCCAATGTTGTTTAAATTTTTAGTTATATAGTACATGACCTTTGAGCAATACCAGCATAGAATTTCCCCTATGTGGACCACCATGCCTTCAACCTCACATAGAAATTTATGGTCATTCTTGGAATCATCCCACAAGTTGGCTAAATTATAATTATTAATTTTGCAGGGAAGGTGCTTTGTGATTAACTTTTGAATCTCCTAGAGGAACTTCCAAACTGTCAAACCAACTAATGTGTCGCCTATGGTGAGTATCTAGCTAGGATCCTTAGAATCTAAATATTTATTTTGAAATATTCTAGACCACAAATGTCAGGCTTCTTGTGTGTTTTATATCTTAAATTAGCAGCTAGGACCAAGTTATGCTCTCATTCTTCTTAGACTAGCACCCTCAACAGATTTAGGAAAGAATGATTTTTCCCAATGTATTAGAGAAATTATTTTCTTTTCATTAGATCTCTCCCACAATAATTTTATTAGACTCTATTATGTACATTAATTGAAAACATGACAAAACATAAACTGGAAAAGTAAACATAATTGACCTTATCATAGTTTTTCTTTTGGCAAAGGAGAGCCATTTTCTCTTCTAGGTAGAGGCGTTGTTCTTGAAGTTGTTCATAACATATTCCTGATGACATTATTTTTCCATTAGTACACTTAGTGAAAAACATTGACAGAGATCACCAGCAGACTAAAGCATTACCGCCATACTACAAGCATCACCGACAGACTAAAGCATTACTGGAAAATAGCGAGCATACCTGACAGAACACAAAGGTCAAGAAAAATGCTAAGTATAGAATCGACAAGCATCACCAGCGACTACAAGAATTACCGGTGACACAGTTTTGAGAACTAACCAGACAGGAATAGAAAAGGCATACCCGAAAAAAAGTTCAAGAAAGGAACACCGAAGACCAAGAAAACCAACTGTTAGAACTGACAGTCAGTTAAAGAACCCGCAAAAAGTGGATCTGATTTTTACATGACGGATAAAGTAATGTAATTCTATTTATAGAGTTTTTATTTGTTTTAAATCATAACTTGGGGGTCAAGCAAGCTTTATGTAAATGTTTTAAAGCATCCTAATAGATCTAAAACATATCTAACTAAAGATCAAGGTCAAGTTGTAAACCTTGGATCTAGAGTTAACTTACGATGCATGAATCAAGAATTGAGCCAAATTTAGTATTGTAGACACCCTAAAATGGACAGGCTTGCAACTTTACATTAAAACCCTAATTTTCATCTATTAATTAATGGTTTCTTAATCATTAATTAATCATCTATTTTCTTCTAAATTCACCTTTCTC
>MU226438.1:298150-310650 GCA_018584345.1 Thuja plicata
TCCAACTGAAGACATTGATGACATATGTAAGTCTATTTCTGAAGCTAGATCTGTTGGACATCCTAAAATTAGGAAATGGTTAAGATGGGATACAGTAGAACAAAATAAGATTGAAGATGCACTTATTTCTAAGATGTGTGAACACTATTATGTCCCACTGCACTTTACTACATGTGATGTTCCACAAGAACTATTGGATAGAATATCTTCTAGATTCACTTTTGCACTCCATGAGGAGAAGAGGATAAGAGAAAGAGTATTGGTTTCTCTTATACCTCCTGAATCAACAAGAGAAGAAATCAATGAAGTCATGGAGAAATATGCAAAAATATTCTCACCCAAGTTGAGAGCTTATAAATTTCTAAAAGAACAACTTATAGAGCTAGAAGAAGACACTCATAAAATATGGAGTGAGATACTAAATCCTAATGAGGAGAGCAGTCCTAAAAAGAATCCAATCAAAAAAATGGATAACTCAACAGTTGAGTTTGACAGTGAAGAGGTACAAATCATAGGCCAAAAATAGACTGATATTATAAATGAGGATTGGTCAAAAGATGGTAAAGACGATCAAGTACCAGCAAGCGCCATCCACATAAACTTGGAGGATGAAGAAGTTACCAAAGAAGAACTGTCAATAAAAGGTGACTTAGATGTTGATATAAATGATGATTCATGGTTAGACAACATTGAAAATACCATTATAGTAAAATACCTTGCAGCAGAGGTTCAAAAAGATGAAGACATCAATGCTACTAAGGGTAATACCCACAAATAGGACATAGCTATTGACACTACAATAGTCAATATGGTGACAAACATGAATATATTAATAGATGCTATTGATATTTAGTCTAGTAAGGACAAATCATCTAAGAAAGATGATGATGTACCTAAGGATATGGGTACCGATGAAAACAAAGGTGCATCCAACAATACCAAGGATATAGATACAGAAATGAAGGATGCAACCGATGATCAACAAAATGTATCAAAAGATCAAAACAAAGAGGCAGATAAAAACATTGATGATACAATGAGAAAGGTTGAAGAGCAAGATAAGAGTGAAGGAGTAAATAACAATGAAGGTATAAAACTTAAAGAAGATTCATCTATTGATACACCCAAGGCCACTGAGGAGATGTCTTCACCAAACCACAGATGGACATAGAACAGATACAAAAGGATGCCTCATCTTCTCGACACTCACCCACAAAGTCAACCCCATCTCATGCCTTGCAAATGGTGGTACATCAATCTACCCCCCAGCCAAAGAAAAAGAAGAAGAAAATAGTAAAGAAAGACATATTGGCTGTGACACTAGATGAAGTCATAGAAGTTCCAAACTGGGACATTACCACTTTGGATAGTGACAAACTTCAAGAGTTTGGAGTGCTATGTCAGAGAAAAGCCATACAAAAGAAAATGATACAAGAGCATAGGGAAACATTGGCACTTGACAAAGCAAAAGAGATACTCCAACAACTTGTTCCTAAAGTGAAATTTGAATCAAATACTACTGTAAAGGAACAAATTTTTGTTCTTACCGATGCCATCACAGAGCAAGGGATAGATGTAGAAAAAGCAATGGAAGAAAAAGTAGAAAAGAAATATCAATTCAAGTTAATTGATAAAATCAGCCAAGAAGTGGCATTGAACAAGGTAAAGCTCTCTGAACTCACTGATAAATTAGAGCCAATGATTGCTGAAGAAATCACCTTAGTCCAAAAGATGTGCACACTTGAGAAATTTGAAAAAGAAAATAGTGACAAACTAGCAGAGATAGATTCAAATGTCACAACAAGTGCACAAAGCCTATACCTCATGCCGACAGCATAAAGGCACATCATGACATGGTCATAGAGGCGAACAGGCTAAGGCAAGAAATATGGGGTGCTGAAACTAAATTCAGAGGTGAGATCATTGAACTACAGGCACATATTCTACCCAATCTCACCATTTTACAACAACATATTTCTGATGCTAGAAATCTTATAGCAACCCCTGAGATGTCTGTAGTAGACAACATCTATGACATACATGTAAGGATTTCACTAGAGCACATGTCTCTAGAAATGCTAAAATAAAAATGGGAAAAGAGGATGGAGGACATCAAGTCCTCATATTCCCACCTTTTTGAAAAGCTGTAAGTACCTTTGCCTTTAGAATCAAAAAAGGAGGAAAGGAAATGTATAAAGTTATGTACAATATATATATCGAAAAAAAGGGAAAAGAAAAAGATATAAGGATATGTACATATACTTACTTACACTTACCAACATATACATAGAGGGAGTCATTCAAATGACTAAGGAAGAAGTATACACAGGTGTACATACTAATACACTCAGTATGTTGCACATATCATGTTTTTGATACTAATGTCAAAGGGGGAGATTGATGACATTATTTTTCCATTAGTAAACTTAGTGAAAAACATTGACAGAGATCACCGGCAAACTAAAGCATTACCGCCATACTACACGCATCGCCGCCAGACTAAAGCATTACCGGCAAACAGCGAGCATACCCAAAAGAACACAAAGGTCAAGAAAAATGCTAAGTATAGAATTGACAAGCATCACCGGTGACTACAAGCATTACCAATGACACAGTTTTGAGAAATAACCTGATAGGAACAGAAAAGGCATACCCAATGACAAGTTCAAGAAAGGAACATCAATGACCAAGAAAATTGACCATCAGAACTGACAGTCAGTTAAATAACCCGCAAAAATTGGATCTAATTTTTACACGACGGATAAAGCAATGTAATTCTATTTATAGAGTTTTTATTTGTTTTAAATCATAACTTGAGGTTCAAGAAATCTTTATGTAAATGTTTTAAAGCATCCTAACAGATCTAAAACATATCTAAATAAAAATCAAGGTCAAGTTGTAAACCTTGGATCTAGAGTTAACTTGCGATGCATGAATCAAGAATTGAGCCTAATTTAGTATAAATAGATGTTCAAACTCAATTGTGAGTAATGAATTCATTATTGTTGATAGCCACACACAGCATCTAAGGAGAAGAAGGAAGAATTCATGCAAAGGTAGAAAATAGAACACATTAGTTGTCAAGAACACACAGAGGCTACTGACGAGAAGATAAAGGTATTATTCAATCATGGAAGGATGATTACTTATATGTATGAAGCTTAATAGGATATGTTATCAGCAATTAAAGATTGCATACATAATCAGATCAAAGACTTATGTAGTTGCATTCTAACAAGTGCATCACATCTAAAATCCTTTTGTAGAAGGTGGACTTAACAATTCTTTACAAATCTCTTAACAAAGTGCACACTTAATAGTGTTGCTAAAGCTTCAAACAAAGTAGATCTTAATAGGTCTCCACTGTAATACTCCTAACAGGGTAGGTCATTAGAAGTGACCAATTGTAAGCCTTAACTAGCCCCTTCTTATCTGCAGATAGTGAATTCTTGTGGGTAACAATTTCCACTGTAGTTTTTACTTCCTAATAGGAGTTTTCTACGATATCATATCTTGTGTTATGTGTTATCTATTTTCATGAATGTTTCTGTTATGGTTACATACTAAAATAATTTATGATATGATTGCATATGCATAAAGAAAGATAAATAGTTAGATAAGATAATTTACAAACTAATAATTAAGGGTTAATGGGCTAACCAAGAAAAGTTTTAGAGGTACTGATTCACCCCTCCCCTCTCAGTACATCATATCGATATAATTCCAACAATTCCCAAAGGCTTGATCAACATGCCCCCACAAATAGTGGCACACCCAAATGTTTGGAAGGAAGAATAGAAGTTGAAAAGCCCAAATAATTAGCTATTCTTCTCTAAACTGCCCTTTTTGTGTTAAACAAGATGATTTCTAATTTGTCTCTCTTCATAGTTTGTTTTCATAGCCTTGAATACTAGGGAAACTTTCATGACTCTAACTTTCTTTATATTATCTTCCCCAAGTAAACTGTATATTTTTCAAATTAGGGATGGGTTATTAGGCTTATATTCTTAGTAACCTTGATGTCTTTCTTCTATCTCTCCACATTTTAAAGGATATTCCCATTTCCTTTGCAATGATCACAAATAAAAACAATGAAATGGGGTCACCCAGATGCAATGAATTTGTGGTTGTAAAAAATTCACAAAGAGATTTATTAACCAAGAGAAAATATCTTTTGGTTCGTATGTAATTTTGAGTGCTCATTGAATCCAAAAAAAATACTAAAGCTCTTAAAAATACCCAATTCACCCTATTCTAATCCTTGCTTACATATAATTTTATCATCATGCTTTTTATTATTTTTGAGACCATAGTATGGATGTTTTTATTAGCCATAATTATGCTATTTATTATCTCTCTATTTGGGGGAAAATCCATTCTTTTCTTTGGATATGATTGAAATGAGAGTTTTCTTTTATAAGCTGCCCATCACTTTTGTAATAATTTTATAAATAGTATTACAAAGTGATATGGGATTATATTTAGAGAAGGATTTATTGACTAATTTCTTATGTATGAATATAATTTTGTGTAGTTGATACCTTTCACACACTTTTTCTTAACTTTGAAGTCCTTGACCAACTTCCAAACATCAGTGTTGATAAAATCCAAACACTTTTAGTAAAAAGTGTTGAGAATTTTTTAGGACTAGGTGACTTATCAAGATGTAATTGGAAAGTTTCATCTTTAGCTTCCTCAATTAAAATTGGGCATTCAACATTGGATTTTCTTCCTCTGTTAATGTGTGTGATATTTGTGATAATTAGTTCACTTTCTTAATGCCAAACCATGAGATTGGCTCCAAGAAGTTCATTGAAGCATGAACAAATTCATTGTTTATTTCCTTTATGCTCATTATAACCATGTTATCATTCCTAGTGATCTCATATATCTTTTTATGGGCTCTCCTTTCTTTCATGGATCCATGAAATAACTTCATTTTAGTGTCACCACATTTTAACCATGACTCCCTTGCCTTATCCCTCTAGTACAATTCTTTGCATGTTATTCCTCTTTATGTTGTTCATGATCAAAATATTCTTTGTACATATCACGCATAATGACTTCATTGTTAAACATTTCTAACTCACATCTAGTACTTTCTTTCCCCTAGAATATATTCTTAAAGACTTCTTTTTTCCATTTTTTCAGTTTTGTTTTTAGGAATTAAAGTTTTTTTTAATATATAAATGATTGTGCCAACCACTTGACATTATTTCCACCAAAATTCTAGCGAAATCAATAGATTTTCTTCTCTCCAACACATGCTTTCAAATTTGAATGTCTTGTTTGTTTTCTTGTTTCTTTCATAGTTTCTAACTAATTGGAAAATGATCAGAAATGGTGATGGGGAGTATCTTTGTCTCAATATCAATGTGAATTTCTAGCCTATCTTGAGAAATTAAAAACTTATCTAACCTCTCCAATATGTTTGTAAATCCTAAATTTTTATTTTCCCATGTATATATTCCATTGGACATTACACAATTATAGACTTCCAGACTATCAACAAAGTTGTTGAAGTCTTAAATCATTCTTTTGACCTTATTGATTCCACCTCTTTTTTTATCTTAAATTAAGGATATTATTGAAATCACCACCCTGAACATATGGACACCTATTCAAATCATTTTTCTTACTTTTTTCTTTCCAAATTTTTTGATTATCCTCTGTTTTGATTGGACCATAGGCATTGGACCAGCACAAAAATGTTTGTGTTGGATAAATGCCTAACAAACCGTCTAACTTGGTTTTGATTACACCAATGTAACTGAGATGTTATTGTCTTACCAGAGGATACCCAAACAACCACTCGAGCCATTAGTATTATGTAAGAGTCCCAACTAATACCTACAATATTTGACAAACTTAAGTACCACCTTTGAGCCTATTTTGGTTTCTTGCAATATTTCTACATCTATTTTAAACTTTTATTGATGACACTTAATCAAGCACTAGTTGTTAAGGGTGTTCAAGCCCCTAACATTCCATGATACAAACTTCATTTCTCTCCAAGGGAGGGTCTTCCTTCATTGTATTTTTTCATAAATTTCTTGATGCTTTCCAATCCCTTCTCTATCACTTCTTCCTCTCTTTTTTGTTTGTCTGATTTTATCGCTTTATCTTTACTTTTTTTTACTTTCCAAGGGCTTTTGATTCTGATAGACTTATACACCTTTGGTTTATTATTCCTAGATCCTAAGGATTTGAGCCATCATCGTTACTCCAAGCATCTGGTTCTATATATTATTCTAATCTCCTATCCACATATCCATCAATAAACAAATATTATCCTATCTCATTCCTTACTCCTTTTACTAGGATTTGATCTAATCTAATCACATTTTCTACCTCATCACATCCTACAATATTTTTAAATCTCAATTTCCTTAGATATTCATTCCTTATTTAAGGTAGGGGTAATTTCATATTCTTCACTCGCATTTACCCTAGGATAATTCAATTTTTCCTCAATTGAAACTATGTTTGGTGGAAGACCATACATTTTATTTGTGCCTCCCAAATTTTTGACCAGGTTTGGACCTTTTTAATGAGCATTTATGAAATTTTGGCTAGGTTGAGATAATATTTCAATATTCTTAGTGCTAGATTTCATTTTTTGTTCTCCATTTCTGCACACATATTTAGATCAAATGGGTTCCTTGGCCCCCAAAAATTTTTACCCTATGATTATGACTGCAATGCACCGTATTGTGATCTCTCTTGCCACATTTAGTACAAGATTTTTTTTATCTTCCTCTATTTTCACCAATAGAATCTAGTGACATCAATCTACACACAAAATAATTTCTTTTAGAATATGTCTAATCATAGTGATTTGGATTTGTGCATACATATAGGAATCTCCTTCTACAATACCTTGTTGGAAAGTGATGTTTTTGGTATTTTATGAGACACTTAATGGTTGTCATTATGGAAATACATTTGACAGTATGATCAAGATAAGTATAGTTTTGATGATTCAGTTCTGGAATCGACTAAGTATAGAAACATATTTACATAGTATAACAATATTGTTTTGGACAATGAAGATAGAGTATGATGTTTGATGGCTAGAGAGCTTAGAGGAAGTTACTATGGAGTATGTATGACCTACACCTAAGATCAATTTGGTTTTTGGTGATCATTATAGAGAGTTAGAGAGATTTGAAGACATGCACAGACAACAGAATAGTGAAACAGAGCAGTTGAATAGTTGCAAGGATTAAGGGAGCATGACGTGGAATCCTAGCATGCTAAGTTGGATTATGATTATGGATAAACTATATTTTGGTTATGTAAGAGTGCTGAATTTATATTTACTCTTTACATTATTAATTCTATTTTGTAATAGAGAGTCGACTGGAAGATAATGTAGTAGAGAGCCGACTAGATGATGAAATATATATATATGGAGAACATTTTGTAAAGCGAAGATGTAAGATGTATGTATGGTATATGGATGGATATGTATGCAAATGAGATGTCTGATGGCAGATGAGAGATCATAGACTGACAGAGATTATTGAGAGCTACAATTGGAACTATCTAAGCATTGGAGATGCTTATTTTTGTTCATTTTTGAGAATACTTTTCTGGAGTATTGATTGTAAGAGATGTAAGCTCAGTGCACCCCTAACAGGGTGTTGTATACCTTTAACAAGGTTTGTATTCCTTTAACAAGGAAATGTACTATGTAATATCAAGCTCCTAAGAGGGTTAGATCTCCTAAAATGGACATTATACTTTAGTGCATGCTTGTGGGTACCATCCCCACCAGGGTTTTCCCTTGGCCAGGGTTTCCTCGACAACAAATCATGGTGTAATGAGTTATGTGTTATTTTCTTATGTTCTTTTCATTTCAAAAATTATATGGTTTATGTGGAATTAGTTTAAGTTTAATTTAAAGTGTTGTAATTCTAATTCACCCCCCCTCTCAGTATTAATTAATCCTAACAATTGGTATCAGAGTTGTTGGCCCTTGAAAAGAAGGTTTAACAACTTAAGGGAGATCAAGATGGATGGACTAAGTTTGGAAGAAAACTTTGAAGGAGCACTTGAATACCTTGATAAAGAAAAAGTAGAGAATGGTGACTTGAGATTCAATATAAGAAGAGCTGGGGGATTCATTAATAAATTGAAAGATCAACTTGAACTTTCCACAAGTTAGAGACGGGATCTTATGGTTCAGATAAAAGAAGATTCAGACAATGATAATTCAGATCAGATAAAGCAACTTGAATAAGAGAATGATGCTCTGAAGCTTAATAATGAAGCAATGGATAAAGAGATTCAACAAGAAAAGGATGCTAAAAATAATATTGAAGAAGCTTTGAAGGATGCTAATATTCTGATGGGACAAATGAAGAATGATCTTGACCATTATAAGAAAAAGTATCTAGAATTGGAGAAATATAATCAGATCATAAAAGGTGAACTTCTTGAGACAAAGAAACACATGAGTAGTGACTTGATTGATGAAAAAAGAGATGGAAAGAAACCTAAAGGAGATATGACTGGTGTTGGCTTCAATGAAGCTGAATGTTCTAAGATTCAAGAAGAGAAACTTGACGTGAAGGCTAATGAAGAAAAACCTATTCTTGAAGAACATAGAGAAAATATCAGACCTTTCAAAGGAAGATGTTTTGGTTGTAACAAGTTTGGACACATGAAGAAATATTTTAGAGGTAATTCCCCTTGTTTTGTTTGTAATAAGTTATAAGTAAGTCAGAACAGACCTCCTCCTATATGCTACAAATGCAACAATCTAGGACATGTAGCAAAGTTTTGTAGATACAGTAGAGAAGATAACAGAAGAGTACCACCTCCTATGAATACAAAGAGGAATGAAAATGATACTGGTAAGAGTCTTGCAGATTACAAAAAAGAATTTGAAAATTGTTTCAAGAAAGAAGAAGATAACTGTAGTGGCAAGGTATGGAAATTCAAAGAGTCAAGTGAGATATTGGTTCAGGGAGAGATAATAGATACTATTGGATCTTCGCCTGATGTGAACACATCAACCTAAGTGGTCGATCATAGCCTTAGGGGGAGCATTGGATGAAGATATCAAAATATATCCAGCCCCTGATTCTGAGGAGTAATCTCTAGCAAGCTTAGTTATGATATGTGCTGACATCATAGAACTTATATCTAAGAGTGCAACATCAGATGATGCATATTATGTGATCATGGGATTTGTGATTGATTGGACAATGTACAAAGTTTTATATTGGTTAATGTGAATTTTACACTTAACAATGAATAAAGGACATCTGAGAGACCTATTTCTTCACCATTTGAAGAGCAACAACTTAAGAAAAGTAGAGATCAGAGAGTATCAAACTATCTAACAACTATATTGCATGATCGATCAAAATGTGAATTTGAAATTCAGTGTGATTAAGGTATTTACATCATCTACTCATATAGAAGCTATGATGCACCTTTGATTTATGATGTTGTAGATTGACCTAGATACAAATTCAAGAAAAATCCATTTAAGTCTTGTGAAGACAACCCTGAAGGATCATTTTCCCAGACACCACATGGTGTCTTGCTTGTAGAGGATATTAGGGCTTACATTTATTACAAGTATGATATATTGGGTATTGATGAGATTTATACTAAGATGGAATACATTATTGATGATGGTAAAATGAAGGATGAATTCAAACACATAGACAACCTAAGCATTATGAAAATGTTAGATTTGTATGAATTCAGCAAAGATGAATGGTTCAAAATCTTACTTAGCAGAGTTCATGATTAATTCATCTAGGTAGGAGAGTAGCCTATAAATATTTGTAGTTAGATGATTCATGATATAAATAGGTTAGACAACACTGGAGTTATCCGTGTGGTAGAGAACATAAAGAAACAAGTTGAAACCCTAACACATTCTAAATGCGACAGATGAGCTATGATAGTGAATAATATTTTCTAGCAGGATGTCAGACTGATTGCAACAATACTTGATATAAATTTTACTACAGTAGTAGACATAATTCAGTTTTAGTAGGAGTCGTTATGATGTCTTACATGATGTTAAAGGAAAACACTACATATAACCTATGTGATCTTCTGACACGACAATTTTTGGAGAATGTAAAGTTTGTTAAGAAGGATAAATATAAGACCTTTAGATTTGGCTCACTTCTAGTTCATATGTATATCCACATTGAGAATAAGTTCCCTAGCATGTACCCTAGAGTATGGAATGATAGCATACCCACTAGTATTCAGACTTCACAAAGCTACCAAAGACAAAACAACACATGGGTAGATGGAGAACTGTTTGGCATGATCAAAATTCTTCAAAGGAAAATGAAAGAGAGATTTAGAATTCCTAAAGAATTAGTTGAGAAATATAAGGATACAATATTTTTCATAGTTGAAATTGATTGTGTATGTTTTGATGCCATTGTACCAAGAAAGAAATGGTGTTATTTCATGGGTTATGAAGCCAGTTCAGAAGTTTTGGTTATGTAAATTGAACATGTCTTGGCATCTGAAGTTGATACATCTGAGGAGAGATGGGGCGCATATGAAGAGAAATCAGCTAAGGTCAGAGAAGAACAATATAGAGGATTAAGAAAGAGAAGGGTGGAGAATATAGTTGATGATTGTGCAGCTAAGATAGGTATTAGTAAAGAAGAGATGAGAGAAGTAAGGAAGAAGATTGTAGAGAGATATTCTTGGTTGGCAAGTACTGCTACTATAGCCCTTCCACCTCCAAAAATTGAGTAGATAGTTGGTCCTACTTCTACTATTATTGATGTTACTACACCCTCACCACCAAAGAAGACTTTGCAGGAAGAAAAGATTGTTCCTCAGAGAAACACTAGGTCCACTAAGTTGGACTCACCTCCTATGAAGCAGAGGATTGAAGAAGTAGAAGAAAAGAAAGTTGAGAAAGAGACCACAAGTGACAAACAAGTATGGAAGCCTAATATAAATATGTTAGAGAATATAGATATTGAGCAAGGAAAGCTTGTTTGAATGAAAAAATGTTATGATACGTATGAAGAATATGAAAAACTAGTAATTGAGGACATAGTAATTAACCATTTACTTGTTTTTAAAAAGAATCTATTAGAGATGGAAGGCAGTATACCTGAGGAATTGTATGGAAAAATGGAAATTAGAAAACAACTTGCACATATTGAAGATGAGGCTATAAGAAATCAAGCTATTGAGGACATGTTGCCAGTAGTTTCAGTGCAGGAGAGAGAAACAATATTGGGAGCACTCAAACCTTTGTTGAGAACCAAAGCAAGATTAGTGAAAATTGTGGGCAGGAAATTTGAAGAAGTCTTAGAAGAGACTAAAAAGGAATTCAATCAGATACTTATGGGTAATATTCCTGAGAAGACTCCACCTCATAAACCTACTATGCCTACACCTTTAGGAATTGGAGAGAGCTCTAAGACAACTAAGGCAAGTGTTGAGAAGAGAAGAGATATCATGCAACCATATTTATATGTTTCTGGTGTGCCTGTGACCCTTGACACTTCACTAGATGAGAAACATCCATTTGAAGGGAATATCGACAATACAATGGATGATGAAGAAGAATAGAAAGAGGAAGAACATAAAAAGGTAAAGCAAAAAGAAGAAGAGGCAAGAGTTGAAGTAAAAATTGAAATTGACACATCTACAATTCTAATGTTGGCAAGTAAAGACAAATCTGTAATCATAGATGTTGAATGCATGGATGAGGATGAACTATTGAGACTATCCTTCATTGCATTCTCAAAGGCAAAAGAGAGATCTGAGAAGAAAGGTGACAAGAAGACTAAGGTAATGACTAGGGCAATTGATACTGTGAATAAACTTCTTCCAATACCTATTGTTTTTCAAAGTAAAGATGAAGTAGAGAACCTAAAATTGACACTAGATTATTTTTATGGTCACTATGAGTCCTTAGGGAAAATTGTTGAATATAAGGAAAAGAAAAGCTATTTTGAAAATAATTTGATGGAAGTATGGCAGTCTATTTTATGGGACTTGGGAATTTTGAGATCATCTACATCAAAGGCA
This sequence comes from Thuja plicata, assembly GCA_018584345.1. Lineage (NCBI taxonomy): Eukaryota > Viridiplantae > Streptophyta > Pinopsida > Cupressales > Cupressaceae > Thuja > Thuja plicata. The sequence goes on from MU226438.1 coordinate 310,193, forward strand.
AGAAGCTGTGTTACACATGGAATGATGTTATCCAGCCATTGCATGAACCCTATCAGACACATTCAGAATATTGAAGACATTATTGCAAATGATAGGGAAACTCTGAATAGCATGATGGACAATTGTGAGACCTCCTCACAATTTTTAATGGAGATGGATAGAGAGGTAACAAGAATTCTTGATAAGTTGAATGTATTGGATATAGAGAAAGGGATACTAATGACAAGATTTGGTTTATTGAAGAGCCTAATAACTCCTAAGATATCAATTCTTGAAGCTCACCTATCTGACATAGATAAGACTACATAATCATTGAAAAAATCTATGCCCATGGAGTTAAAAGTAGCAGAGACATCATCATATGCACTGAATGGACTAATTCATGTTAGTCAGTTATTGGTAGAGTCATGGAATGTAGAAGTGAAGATCTTGGAAGATTCCTTTCAAGATATTCTGAA
>MU226438.1:314455-330369 GCA_018584345.1 Thuja plicata
TATATATATATATATATATACATATATATATACATACATATATATATACATATATATATATATATATATGTTGCACCATTTCTCTCTACACCTTTTTATACCAATATTTTATATACATTCTTCTAGCCAATATTCCATTGGTATGTTGTATATACAAATCTAGAGGGGACATTCATAAGGGGATAAATCATAGGATTGAAATTTGGATGCAATTTTGTATAGAAAGGGGCCTTTCACCCATCTTCCATAAACTGCCTTTCAACACCCTTTCCTTGTCTTGGGATGAAGTAAAGATTGCAATGAAGAAAAATTTGGGAAAGAATTTTAAAATCTCCTATGTTTTCCAACTATAATGAAAAACAATATGATGAATGGGTGAGTGATGAAATTCATTAGGATGAATGGATAAAATAGGTAGCAAACTCCTTTATCTTCTTTCATACATTGGAAGGAATATGATCAATAGGCTTAAGGATAGTCAAGCACTGAGTGGATGTAAGGGCCCCTTTTCTTTTATGGAAGATGACTATACAAAATGGAAATGGAAATGCAAGATCTAGGGAAAGAATGGAAGAAAAGAGGAAATAATATTAATGCAGGTAGCCAACAAACAAAAAATCCAATTCTGATGCAAGTTATGGAAATTGTAAATAGAGACACACATATGATCCAAGTTTTAATCTGAAAGGGTAGGCTAGGGGTGCCTAGGAGGATCAGGGGTTAGTAGGAGGTTTGGGGCGAGTCCATTTTTCTTAGACCTTGAAACTTGTGATGAAAATACTATCAAATTATATCTCCCTGTCAAACCTTCCTATAACATTTTCTGCACTTGCATCGCCTTTTGCAAGGACAAGGAAAATGGGGAAAAAATCTGTGAAAGGGGGTTTCCCTAAATCAAACCTTTGTTGAGGAATAAACCTTGAAGTTGAAATAGAAATACTATAAAATGAAGTGAGTTGTTCTGTAGTAGAGGCTTGATAAGATACTTATACTTTCACAAACCTTTGTGACATAGAATTTCTCTTGAATATGCTTGAAAGTGTTATTTATTTTATCTTGACCTTAGATCTAGGATAGGAAGAACATGAATGCCTTCAAAATTCTTATTCGATTAGACAAAACTCCTTGTCTTTTATGTTGATGCTTGATTGAATGAATTTGAACTTAATTTCTCCTTGAATTGCTTGAGAGAGATGATAGATATTACTTGCTTCCTTGATTTATTCCTTACCAAAATGAGGTAGGTAGGTTAGCCTTTATACCTTACGTAACCACTTCAAGGATAAAAACTTGAAAGGGGTTGATGGGGATTTAAGGATCTTGCTAAATCAAGACCATTACAAGATTCAAATTTGGGCCTGCATTACGGGGTATGGGGAAATTCCCAGGGTTAGCGGCAAGTAGACTCACCTCATACCTACCTAGTCACCCTATAGTGACCTATCCAAGCTCATATTTGGGTTGGGGGTCAATTTTAATATGATAATTCCAAAAATGTACGTAAAATCAAGGTTAGATCAAGAATAATGAGCATGGAATCCTTGGACACTAAAATGTGGTCTAGATAAGGACCAAAATTATACATGACTACAATTTAGGATACTAAATTTAGCCCCCACTTTAGCAGGAGTATGAACCTACTTCATACTCATGGTAAAGTATATCAAAGCATAGGAAATAACTCTTATCAAGGTAAAAGATACAAGGAAAAAACCAAGCCCTCAAGTGATTTAGGTCCTTATTAATCTAAAACCATTACAAAATAAACAATCATATGAAGAGAGAGAAAAGAAAATTCATAGCCATACTACTTGAGTAAGGTTAAACTTACTATGGGTAATATGAAGAGAGAGTGACACAAAAGATGGATTTGATGGTCTAGAAAGCTATGTTATGCTAGTTAACCCATCTCAAGGATAACCAATCAAAGAATTGTATGCAAGGAAATCTTGCTAAAATAAATGGTTCAATAGGATTTCTCTAAGGCAAACATTATGTGCAAAGAAATTCACTAAGATAAAAGTGAAAAATGATTTACCCCAAGGAAATAATTTTACATAAAGGAATCCACTATAAGGAGATTACAAAATAAAGGTAGATTCTGCTAAGTAACCTAAATAAAATGACTATAAAATTTGATTTCTAGTGTAAGAATAATGTGTAACAAAGAGCAGAGTGTATGCCCCCACATTAAGTCAATTGTGTACACCTTATCAAGAGAAATAAATTTAAGGCAGCATGCATGCATCTGAAAGACAAGCACATTTCCACTATCATATGCTCCTAGACAAAAAAAAATCTGAGGAAAATAAAATAATTGACAAAAAAGCACAAAGGGATCTACTAACTCTAGGGTCAGTATTCATATGTGATACCTCATGCATATAAAGAATAATTTTAATGAATTTACCTCATCCCCCAAAGGTAGTTGAACTATGGGAAAAATAGAAGTAGAGAACATAAGATAAATGAAATTCTTTTTGGGTCAACATTGTAGAGACCAAAAAGATAGATGGATCTCAATGCCTTGTATCGTAGCCAAGTAGACAACACAAAGAAAAATTTAAAACAATAACACATTCATGACATTACATATATGCAACATATTGAATAATTTAAATACAAATAGAATATTTTTAAGATAAATTTTATCACTTTATCACCTTTTTCCAATGAAGCAACAAGGTTCATCTAAAGAAATCTATAACAATAACATATAACAAGAAACACATCATAGGTGAAGCACGTTACAAATAAGAAAATACAAAAAAGAATCCACCGCACAAGAGGAGCTTATTACACTGTATTATCCACTAACTCTTCTTTCTTGACATTATTTAGGGAAGGTGGAAAAAATGCGAGAGAAGCAACATCAAGCATGGTATATGGAGCTACTGCAAGTTCCAAACAAGGACCATGCTCTAATGACAATTCACTTTGTTTGTCACAAGGAGAAAGAGTTAATACTCTAGAAAATATTTTAGATAATTCATGATCAATTTCTTTAACATCATATATATCATTAAAATCATTAGGATCAACATAATTTTCATCAATAATATGGTTAGTATCATCAAGAGTATCTTCATCATCTAAATTAATCACAATAGGATCCTTAATACAAAAAGAAGCATCATCATGTTTGGACAACTTAATTTTCTTAAGATTCACTTCCTCCCTTGAGCTTTACATATGTTGTTCAAATGGAATCAAATCATCATGAGGTGTCTTAGGGGAGGAAATGGTTTGGGAAGAAAGCTCATGGGCCCAAGCACAACATCTATGATGACAATCACAAGAACTATGGTTTTTTTTATATGTGGGAGGGTTTAGGATTAATCAACATGGGCTCCTTTTCTTCCTTAACAAAAGGAAAGGAAGGAACTATACTAGGTTTAGAGACAATTGATACTAATTTCTTGTATGATATTGCAGATGGAACAAAAGCATAAATAGGAGGAATTAAAGGTGTGGGAAGGAGTCCAGGTCCAGTACAAGGAGGCAGGACATCCTTAGGGTTTCTTAATTTTGAAATTATTTGATATTTATGGTTTTGTTAAGATAGGAGAAAATTTTCTTGTTGAGGTTGAAATGGTTGGCGCATGAAAGGTGAAAAGTAGTCAAGGTCAAAATGTCCACGACTCATTAAAGGCTAATAGAGACTATGATTAATTGTCATAATTCATCTATTATGGGGAAACATTAAACACACATGGATAGGAGAAGACAAAAATTGCATAGAGGTGAACCAAGCAGGTCCAAGTTTCACTTGGAATTGATCAGAAGTTGGGATGACAAAAAGGGTAACACCTAAGAGTTTCTTACCAAATTCAATGGGAAGGGTGAAAAAACCATGGGTAGGACAAGTAAAACCATTGAAAGTCTTAATAATAACATCAAATTTATCATAAAAGTCTTGAGGAAATTTTATTGTAAAAATATGTTCCTCAATTATAAAATTCACCATGCAAGTAGGATCAATAAGTACTCCTTGAGAGAACTTATCACTAATTTTTGCATAAATGTAAAGAGGACCATTAGGTGCCTTAATACTCTCCTTAGGATCAAATGTAATGCAAGGTTTCAGGTTTAGGCTTGGGTTTGGGTTTTGATTTTTATTTTTTAATAATATAACAACATTTTTGCCACACTACATGTAGCATCAACATTTATAGTGCTAGGATGACTAGGCACAACAATATCGATAGAAGAAGGAAATGAATTGTTTTGATCAACGGTATTGATAGAATGAGAAGGAAAAGTATTAGTATATATTTTAATGTTTAGGTTAGGGGTGCCATAGATTTTTTTATTTTATCATTCAAACCCTAAATGGTTATGGCATTGGAATAAATGAGGCCTTGGATAATATATTTCAAATTATAACACTTCGTAGTATCATGGCCAGATTGACGATGGTATTGGAAAAAGGCTTTGAGATCATGGAAAGCTTCTCTCTCAATAATTATATCTTTACACAAAGAGGAATTGTTTATTTTGGGGGAAATTTTATTTCTATCCATTATTTCTCTAATACAAATGAGGAGTAATTATCCTACCAATTCTTACAATGCAATACTTTCAGGACTTTGTGTCAAGAAATGAGCTTCAAGATTGTATTCTTAATAATGGGAATGTCACATGGACAAATAGGAGGAATTGTTTTTGCATATCTTACAAAGGTTGGATAGATATTTTGTGAATTTAAATTGGTTATCATAGCATGAGCCCAAAATTTCAATGTCTATTCTACCATTTTCAAGTTTGGATAATTTCCCCTTAGAGATGCTTATCAATTTTGGTGCTCCATCATCCAGGTTTTAGATCACTTTCAAATTTAAACAAATTTTGATGAGAGATTTTTCTTTCCTTTCCATCTTGAAGTATTGGTGGGAGTAATGGCCCCACATTTAGGGGTCCAAAATGTTTGACCTTTGTAAAAAAATCAATTTCTCAAAGAAAATATCAAAGTTTGGAATAAAGATAAGTTCAATAATATTTTTTATTTTAAGGAAAAGGTGATAGAGGACCTCAAGATTTTTAATGAAAATATTATCAATAATGAGATTGATGAGGAGACTTATAAGGCCCAAAATGAGTTGCAACTCTTTCTTGAAGAAATCAGGCTAGAGAGGAAATTTATTGGCATTAGAAATCAAGAGAATTATGGCTTTGGGAAGGTAATAAGAATACAAAATTCTTTTATAAATCTGCTAAAGTAAAATGTATGTCAAATACTATGTTTAAAATTAAAGATAGTTCAGGTACACTCCTCACAAATGAGACTAAGATTAAGGAGGAGGTTGTGGGGTTCTTTTCTAACCTCCTTTATGCTCCTAACCCCAATGATCTTGCATTTACTCAAAAGGAACAAGAACTTCTATCTAATATACCTTGTCTCATTTTATAGTAGGATAATGTATTCTTTAATTTATTTTTGTTAGAAGAAGTTACAGTAGAAATATCTTTATATGCATCTAGATAAGGCCCCAGGTCCAAGTGGATTGTCAACTCTTTTCTATAAAAAATGTTGGTTTCATTGGGTTTGATGTTAAGTGTGCTCTAGAATAATATAGAAGGAATATTAATGCTCTTAACAGTTTAATGTTACTCTTATGGTTCTAATACCAAAGTTTCCTTCTTTGGACACCTTTGTAGACTTCAAACCCATCTGTCTTTGTAACACAATTTATAAGATTTTAACAAAAGCAATCTCTTTGAGACTAGCTAAGCTTTTTCCTAAATTCCTTTTAGATAATTAGGGGTATTTTTGCATAGGAAAGAGATATCTAAAGGTATTCCCATATTTCATTAATTTATTCATTCATAACCCAAAATAAAATAGAATCTATGATCAAAATGCTAGATATGATGGAAGATTATGATAGGGTTAATTTACAATTCTTAGAATTGGTATTATATATTTGGGTTTTTGGTTAAACTTAGTAAATGGATCTTATCATGCATATTGATCTCTAAATTATTATTCGTAGTCAATGGATCTCCTTGTGGTTTATTTTCCACAAATCAAGGAGTTCACCAATGTGATCCAATATCCCTATATCTATTCATTCTTATAGCTGAGGCTTTAAGTAGATCTTTTTTTGCACAACATTGTAATCATAGTTGGAAAGGTGTCACAATCACACACACACATAAGTGTTAGTAACTCATATCCTCTTTCTTGATGATATTATTTTGTTTAGAGAGGCCAAAATGAAGGAGAAAAAATATATTGAAGGGGTGTTGGATCAATACTGTGATATCTTAGGACAAAAAATCAATGCTTCAAAATAAATATTTTTTGTTCATAATTGTTCTCCAACTCTTGATAATAGATTATCATATTTTTTAGGCTTTAAAATTGATAAAATCCCTTGAAAATATTTAGAAATTCTCTTATTTAAAAGTTAGGAAAAGGTTCCTTCTGGTTTGGTATGTCTAAAGTGATTTAGAATATAATCACATCTTGGAAACATTCTTGGCTATCTCTTGCAGGATGTCTAATAATGATCAGGACTATGTAAGAACACCCCCTGTTCCAAATAATTTTTTTTTCTTTCCTCTCTCATTGTAATTTTGTCAAACACTTTAAAAGTAGGATGTTTATAGAGTTATTTGAGTTTAGTTGGTTCTGATTTTATAGTTTGAAGATGGATATGACGTTCACAAATTTCTTGAAATGCAAACTCACAACAACAGTATTGTAACTAAATCCAAATGCAAATATAGTATATTATAAAAATAATGATGTTAAAATACATCAGTAGCAAAGTGATACAAAACTAATCTCTAACCTGAAGTTCTGAAATGTACTATAACAAACTAGAAGAATGATTTTCTAATTAAATACAATCATTCCTATGTATTTTGCATACCAAAGTGCTACTACAAATATGATAAATATGTATTAATCCATGTGGATGCTTTCTTGATGATTTATAGTACGACACTCTCTAGACAAGTACAACTACCTTGAGTACATACAACCTAGTACAACCCCTTTTTTATCAACTGTAGACAATGGAAAACCCTCCAAAAATCTATAAATGTTTTCTCGAATGCTTCAGACCTTGACGTGTATATTATAAGTGTTTCCTAGCATGGAAAATTGCTTTCAAACTTGTATGATCCTTGACTTGACACCTTTATTTTTATATGACCCCAATAGCTCTCTCAAAATGGTGTAAATGGTTTCCAAATAATATCTTGTTCACATCCCAATGATCTCAATCACTTCCTTCAACTACAAAAATTGAACCCTTCATAGACAATCCCGCCAAAAGGGAGCTCTTAAATATAATTTATAAATATCTTACAAGATTGCACACACTTGTTTTGTCAATATTGGATAAATAGACATAGCACCCTTTTTACAACTTATGTCTTTGATATGTTATAAAATAAAGGGGGCCATTTAATTTAAATATTTCCCACAAACTATAGACTATGCATTAATAAAATTAAATATTTAAATTTAATTTTATGAAATAACTTTATTAATGCATAAAAAATTATATTAATGATAAATAAATCCTTGTCATTATTAGACATCTTCCATCAACATGTCACTGCCACTAGAGGTCCATTCATGCCCAGAATGACGTACTAAAAATAGCAAGCATGCCCAAACTACCTCAAAACAACTCAAAAAGATCTACAACTGGAACTGCCTAGGGAAAATGGCCTCTAAGTCCCTTTTATGTCTTGTTTATCCTATGGTACCTTGGAGAAATAGGATAACAAAAATATCATGCAATGAACTCTAGAAAGGGGATATTATAGACTATTTTGGCAACAATTCCAAATCACATTATGTTGGTTCTCCAAATTCCAAGTGGTGTCTTATCTAAGTTAGAGGCTAGGTTGCAAAGCTTTTTGTAGAAGGGAAATAAAGATGATAAGAAAAATTTCCACTCATCTAATGGGATTTTTCATGTTTTCCAAAGCATTTAGGGGGTGCAGGTCTACACAATCTTCAAAAGGGGAATTTAACTTTAAGAGTGAAGCTAGTTTGGAAAGTCTTTGAGAGGAACAATTAAAATAGGCTTCTATCATCTCCTCCAATTATCTATAATCTTCTCTCCCATAAATAATATTTATTTTTTATGATCCTCCTTCAGGTTCTCAAATGTAGAACTTTATGTTACAATGCAAAAAGATGATCTTGCCTCATCTATCATGGGTTATTTGTAGTGGGTTGAAAACAATATTCTGGGAGGACTCTCGGAATAAATATCCATCACTTGATACTTTGGGATTTTTTAATCAAATTAAAAGGATTTTAAAACAATCTCAAGGAGAGAGAGTTGGGGATTATAACATTCAAGTTAAAGATGGAAAAAACCAAGTTTCTTGGACAGATTGCTAAAATCTCCATATTCTAGAGGATGAAAAGTTAGGATTTCAGAAGGAGTTTAAAGGTAAGATGCTTCAGTTTGAAAAATTTGAGGAATCTTTGGTCTAGCCGCAATCAATGTCTGGAAAGTGTTCAATCAAGAAAGGATATGAAATTTTAGCAAAAAATATCTCTAAGAAAAAAATATAGTTCCCTACCTTTTTGTTGATTAGATGGGGTTCTTCCAAGGCTGGAGATTTTTCTTGGTTTGCAGTAAAAGGTAAATTTCTCACCAGTCATAGACTTAACAAATTATCAATTTCAACTCCTTTCATATGTTTCTTTTGTAATTTGGAGGAAACTCGAGATCACTTACTTCTAAATTGTTCTTTCTCTTACTTTTTTTTTTATTGACTTATGGATAAGCTCAACTGGGATTCTCCATTATAGAATAAATTAGAAGAAGTCTTTGAATCCTAGCTGAGATTATATACATATTTTTTTACGATGACCAACTAAACCTATTTCTCTCATTTGGAATTTGTGGTGTGAGAGAAACAAAAGGATTTTTCAAAATGAGATAAATTATCTAGATCAAGTTATCTTCCTACCTAAGAAATCAATCTCAAGATTGGTTAAGACATATACTTCTAGGCACATAAAAATTACATATTGTTATACCTCATGAAATTCAGACATTCTTTCAAAGTGGAAGAACATTTCACTTCTTTTCAAAGGGAGTCTTTTACAAAATCAACTAATACAAATTGATAAAAGAGAAGGTAGGTGGTGGTCTCCTCATTTGGGATTTTATAATTTAAACTTTGATGGGGCTTCAAAAAGAAACACAGGGAGTTAAGTAACAAATTTTGTGATTAATAATAGTGAGGATCAAATTATTACAATGTTTGCATAAAATATTCAAGTGGGTAAAAATAATCTTGCTGAATCAAGTGCACTACTTGCAGGATTAAAGCTTGTTGTAAATAAGAAAGTTGAAAAACTTATTATTGAAAGGGATACATTGCTTATTATTTCTGCATTAAGAAATGAGAGTCCCAAAATTGGAAAATTTAGTATATTCTACAAGAGGTTTGAGATCTGTTGCATCATTTGATGATTTCCTCATCATCCTCAATCATGATTCAACTTTGATAATAGGTGCAACTCCATATAATGATGACATCATTCCAGTGACTAAGGTTAGTAGGTTTTCCAGCGACAGAGGTTAGCAGGGTTTCCAATGGAAATAATAGACATCTACCAGAGGGATTGCTTTTTTTACCAGCGAGAGGATCAGTGATCTACTATAGTTTTGAAGCTTTTGTTGGGTCTAGACAATAGCAAGGGGTGTGTTTCTTTATGGCGTGGAGGGTTACTAAGGCGGGAAAGAGACAACTGGGCCCCAATCTGCACCAAGGGGAAAGAGACAAAGGGTGCTTCTAGACTGGAGGGACCCGGTTTGCATTGTGGGCTACTTCAATAATGTCACCTTGTTCCAAGCATAGGATGATTCAAGGTGTGCCAGTTTTTTAATTTTGTATTTGTTCCTGCAAGTGTCTTTTTCTTTATGTTTCTTCTTTTCCTTCTTCCAATAATGGAAAAAAATGGAAAAACAAACCATATCATTTTTCAAAAATAGTCAAGAAATCCTTGTGCATATTGAAACTAATCATCTTGGACAAGTAAAAATTGCCTCACTAGGGCATACATGAAAAAATATCTAGGCCAATGTCAAATAGTTTAAACGTATTTTAAAACATAGACTTGCTCTATGAAATGGTCACATAAAAGGAAAAAAAACATTGTCAGAGGGTGAATAAACAAGGGATAAGCCAAAAGGGTGGCTTTAAAAAGTGTCATCCTTTCCATTTAGGTGTCAACAAGTTTTTGTGTGGCAATAATAAATTTGTAGACCCTGTTATTTACAACCCTACTTCCACACCTCTCTCTTGGTGTCCTGATTTATATGTGCAAGAAATATTGATGGCCAAGGAGAGGTTAGAGCTTCCAGAGGTTAAAGAGAAAGGAAGAGGCCTCAAAATGCACTTTCTTCCTGCAATAAATAAATCTCTGATAGACAATAATAATGCTTTAAAAGGACACATATTATTGTTGCAAGAAACACTCCTAGTTGGGAAGCTTGAATGACAAACATGAAGCATGAATGACAAAATATGAAGGATGAATGGAAAATTTGGAGGGTTTAATTGGATGCAACCAAATTTATAGAAAATACTGAGACATCTCATGGTAAGGAGAAATTGATATATCATGCTAGTGTTTTGGGAAAGGAAGAGGTTGAAGAGGACATAAGGAGTTTCTTAGAAGTTACCAAAACTTGGGATAAAAACAATATACACCTTGCCCGTGTGGGTGTGGAAAAAATACTTGCATGAATAATACACAAGATAGGGATGTCAAGGAAAGGAAAATCAGTGCATCCACTATAATTATCAAAGGAGTAAAAGACTATGGTGAAGGTGAACACACTCTTGATTTAAAGAGGGACTTCCTAAAAGAAATGCTACTTTGGCAAGGTCAAATTTACCAAGCATTAAAGGTTTGAAGGTTATTTGATGAGAGAGATAGGCCCATTAAAGTGGTTATGCCTGATATTCATGACAAAAAAAATTTATTGAGCAAAAACAACTCTTGAGGGTCTCTCATTTCTTTTTAGAGGAGGATCTAACTATGAGACAACAAGAAGAGAGAAAGATGGAAGTGGCAGAAATCTAAACAACTAGAAATGAAGGCAAAAGGGAATGATTGTTGAAGGGAAAAGTAGTTATTTCTCATTTAGGCCACCTTCCCAATATAGAACAAGTGGGTATCAAAGAGTTAACAATAAACTCTTTAGTAGGAAACTATATGACAAGATCAACATTCACTCATAGGGATAAAAACTCAACTTTGAGTCTTCCACATCAAAACCAATAGAAATCAAGTCCAACCTAAGCTTCCTTAAGTTTAGTTTGTTGTAATTATAGAGGTTATCCTTGGAGACATGGACCTGGGTTAGGACCTATTTTGGAAGGAAAATACATTATTTTTCTCATAGAGACTCATGAGCACGAAGGATGTAAAACTCCATTGTTTGAAGGCTACTAGAAGTTGGCAGTGTGTAATGAGGCAACATAAAATGGTAAAGATCATGGATGAATAATGGCTCAAGTAAAAGAAAAGGAAGGACGTGTTATTCAATTGGAAAAAAAAAGAAGACTCTAATAAATAGTTTATATGGTTCAAAATCATGGAAAATAGTAGCCTTCTCAGGATCGCATCATGTTACTTTGCCCCACATATTTCTACAACTTATTAAAATTATGGTTTAGATCAAAAATATCTCTATGCCACCTTAAAGAAGGTTGTCACTATTTTTTCATAGTGTGGGGATGTTCTTCTTGTCAGAGATTTCAACACTAGAACAACAAATGGAAAAGCTAGTATTTTCAGTAACAAAGAAAATGGTAATCCTATTTGGCTCACAGAAAAGAGAAAACATCAGTGGGAAAGAATCTCAACTGATGCTACAGGTTGCAATAATTTTGGGGAATAATTGATCACTTTGTGTGGCACTTTTGATCTAATAATTTTCAATAGTTTGCTAGATGGTCAAAGTCGGGCAATTTCACTTGCAACACCTACAATGGAGCAAGCATGGTTAATTATGAAATTTGTTTGCATAACTTGTATGAGAGAATTGAGGAATTTGTGATTGGGGAGAACATATGGGATTTCAAATCATATCATAGACCATTGTACATAATTTTTTTTTGGTCAGAGGATAGGCAGGTTGTGGCAAAAGATCAATTCCCTCAATAACCACTTTCATGGGGTAGACTTCTTTTGACTTCATAAGATGGTAACATCTTCATAGATACACTTGAGATACTTTGTAAGGGGGTGAACATGCACATGCATGATTTTAATAGCCATGTGTTCTCAAATCTGATCCATGAGGCTCTTTCAAAGTGCAAAAGAACAAAGAAAAGAAAATTTGAAACAAATTGGTTTCCAGTCAATGCATGGTTTGATAAGGAATGCAATATGGCTAGGATAAATCCAACAAAGTCAAATAAAACAAACCTTGACATTAAAGTTTACAAGAAGATCCTAAAAAATTAAAAAGTTGATTTTATGTTCACAAGGAGAGAGGAGTTAATTTTCATGGGTAAAAATAACCCCAAACTATTTTGGAAGGAACTCCATCCAAGAAAGAAACAAACTAAAAAATAATATTACAGCCACTCAGTGGTTTGATTATGCTAGGAAAATTTATGAACAAGAAGGTGAGGTGGACCTACCACCCTTGGTAAACAATAAAACAAATATTTTCACCATGCAGGAGGTAGAGATGGGTATTAAGAAGTTGGGTTTTGGTAAGGCAAAATTTTTGGTTGAGCTTCAAGAAGAGTATCTCAAGTGGGGCATCAAAACCCTTGCACCACACATTACAGAAATCTTCAATACTATCATCCAACAAGGGTTTCTTAAAGATTGAACAATCAACCTTGCAATACCCCTTTTAAGATTGGTGATGTCAATAATCCCTCCAACTATAGGACAATAATGATCAATCCTCTCTTTGCAAAACTTTTTGGCAGCATGATAGAAAATAGGATCATAAAATGGGTTGAATAAAATCATAAACATTTATTCTCTCTTGAAATATTTTTCAGAATGGTGGGGATGTAGGTCAATATCAGAAATACTAAATTCATGGTTCTTTTCTAATATTAAAAAACAACATCAACATAAGTTTTATTTTGATGGCAGAGTTCTTGAGGAAGTTGCAGAGTATAAGTATCTCGACATTGACTTTGACAAAAATCTAAGCTGGGAAGGCTGCAAAAAGAAAAGAAAATTAGGAGAATGTAAGACATTTTATGCTCTTCAAAATGGGTGTCAATGGGGAGAGGTTTGGTATTGGAAAATTAATCAAACTTTTTTTGGTCTTTTAGTTCTATCGGTTGTTCTTTATGGGTGTGAATTATGGGCCAACAACACTTGACCTCACAATAGAAGCAAATTGAGGGAATCCAAAAGTGTTTGATCACAAGAAAATTTAAAATCAAAAGCACTGTCCCATATGATATCATGCTAAGTGAAATGGGGGATGCCCCTATCAAGGTACTTTCTATGGTTTGCCTCATAAGCTATCTAAAAAGAATGAAAAAATGGAAGAAGGTAGATGACCTAAAGTTATCTTTAATAATATATTGTACAAACAAAAATAGATGTGGATGCAAAAAAACATCAACTGGATGAGTAAATGGAACATCTAATTCAATATGCTCCCTACAAATAACAAAGAAATAAAGGTCTTTGTTATGCAGAAATTTTACAAGAGAAATTGGGGAAATGAGCTTGTAAGGAAGAAAACATATTATATCAATGAGTTCAGCCCCACATGTGATCAACTTCAAAATGAGTACATAGGGGCCAAAATTTATTGGAGAGATAAAATTATTATTTCCCAGCTGAGAACCAACTCTTAGCAACTTCATTGTGAGACTGGGCATTGGAAGAGGCCAAAAGAGACTTGAGAAGAGAGAGTTTGCATGTTTTGCAATTCTGGGAGTGTGGAAACCGAACATCACTTTATTTTAGAGTGTGATGCATACAAGGAAAGTAGGGAAAAGTTTGTGAATATTATATCTGATAGATATTGGCATAACTTATTCAGCGAGGAGTGCATTGATAATTTGGGTGTGCTCATCATCAACTTGCACAAGAAAAGAACTGGGTTATTGAATTTGGCTTAAGTTGTCAGGTTATCCCATAGGCTATGTACGTTAAAATTTATCTATATATCTATCTTCCACAACTATAGTAGGATGTTCACATATTTTATGTGGTACAATTAAAACATCATTTCTGTTTGTAGTAGTTGGATATGGTGTAAACACAATGTGGGTGTATGTATGCTATCTGCAGAGATTGCCAATTTCTTGGCATTAAGTGCATCTTTAGTCTAGTAAACACAAATATTTTGAATACATAAAAATCTTCATTTCTATTTCCGATCTTCAACCCTAATCACATCCTTCCTAATGTATCTTGTGCAAACAACCCATTAATCATTTCATAGCATGTTTTGTGGAGATAAATAGCTAGTGACATAGCTTATAAAAGGAAATTTGTAGCCTTTTGGTTGCATTATGTTATCTCTACTTTGTGCACGTTGTGCCATGTAGGGGAGATGACCCAGTAGCCACACAAGCTAACTTTGCACACCTACAAATCTTAAACTGTAAGTCAAATTTTGAGGATTTTTTCAGTGTATCTTCACATGTGAGTTAACTACTTAAAGCTAAGGTTTCAACTTATGGGCATTCACAGATCTCTCTATAGAGATCGTCAAACACCAAGTGGTCAAAAATGCCATTTTCAAAGTGTTGCATGGAACCTGACCCCTAGACCCCCAATAACCAACAATGATATATCCAAAAAAGATGCTAGACCCCCAATTACTAAACATGTAAACATATTATTAGAAGATGTTTTTAATGTGGGCCCGATCACTACATCAACATTTATGTTAGGATTGAAATTTAATATAAATAATTGGGCCCTTGCATTAATCAAGGGCCCATATAATAATGCACATTAGAGGACCCTTAAAAATCAAACCACACCCCATAACAAACCTCAATTACACGTTCCTTTCTTACTATCTGCTACATAACCACCCAAACTTGGGCCATTACCTAACATTCGTGGGCCCCAAACCTATCTTTATTTAACATTATTTCCACCACTTTCTCAAAAATTCTTTTGCCGCAAACACTTCCTGTCGGCTTCATTTCTCTGCATGCGATGAGGGTTTGGTTCGACCAGGCATAGGTGAAGGATTTTGTCCTCCACTCACAAGTAGTGAGTAATAGATTCTTTTATCATTCAATGATGTTTGTTAAAAGGTTTGTAATGATTTTTTTTAATGGTTTCCTTTATGTTTGAATCATTTTATATGTTTGTAATTGAGGGTTTCAATCTATTTTTCTTATCATACTATGAAATTATTGCATGGAATCTGATAGAAATAGAGTACATTGTCAAAAATATGATTTAATCTGCTACTTTAATCTTAAATTTTATTGTACTCATTTTCTTTTACGGATTCTTGTTTGTTCCAACCTTTTCTCCATACCATAATCAAGGTTTCATTTGGTTCATTTGTTCTTTATATATTGTTGTGAAATGATTACATGAAATGTCGAATAAATATGGTACATTATCGATAATATGATTGGAGTTTCTAGTTAAATAATGAAAAGTTATTGTAGTCTTTTTCTTTTAGGGTATCTTGTTTGATTCAACCTGTAAAGAAGAAAAATGGGGTTTGTTTAGGAGATGTGAACATGAAAAAGTTTGGTTAAGAGGAGGGTTTGAATTGTTAATTGTTATTTGTGTTGATTTCCTTAACCCCACTTTACACTTACTTGAATTTGATTGATTTTATATTGCAATTGTGATTGTGATTAAGGGAAGATAAGATGCTCCTTTCTTTCACCCTCAAATACACAAATAGGAGATCCAATTTTGATCAACCCCAAAGGGTTAATACACAAAT
>MU226438.1:347573-375491 GCA_018584345.1 Thuja plicata
ATGCAAGCTCAGAAGTCAGAAAGAAGAGTGCACTATGAACTCAGAGGAAGAGATCCCCGGACCTGTAGAACCAAGCACACCACCAGAGGGCATAAACTGCATAACTCGGAGGAGTGAAAACCTGGAGCAGAATCTGGAATAAATACCTCTTCCAATGAATAGTACACAGAATCATCTTTCTGACGATATCTCATTTGCCGAAAAAGGAGTCCGGATGAGCCAGATATGACTCCCGAAAGGCAAAACAAGACATCAGACTTCAACAGAAAAAAAAGCTATTGAAATGGTGGAACCAAAACCTCTAACCTCTATCATTAGAAAGAGCTCGGAAAGAGCTTTCCAACGATATATAGAATTCATAAAAATACCCCCGTATGCTCCCTGTAGAGCGAAAAATACCCAGGTACCCCCAAAAACCAAAAAGGGTTACAATAAGGCCCCAGGGGCTAAAAAAATTGAGCCCCCGGGCACATGGCGCACTCCGGGGGCTGGGCCGCAGCCCCTGATTTTGCATATGACCAACCGCGGCCACTAAAGGGCCCGCGGGGGCTACAAAGAGGGCTCCGCCCGGAGCGGAGCGGAGCAACAGGAGGAGCGACGCGTTGTGTGACCGGGCGGCGGGTTCTGTGACCGGGCGGCGTGAGTGCCGAAGGAGGGCTGAGCGCAGGTGTGGTTGTGCAAGGGGCGGTGGCATCGGCGGGGTGGTGCAGGCCGTAGACCAGGCGGGCGGCGCAGTGAATAAGGGGCGCCACTGCAGAGCGGCGGCGGGGGCCGCTGGCGGCGGGGGCCACAGAAAACAAGGGCGGCGGGGCCACAAGGCGGCGGGGGCCGCTGTAAAGGAGGTCGGCGTGGGCCGCTCAGGTGGCCGCTCGACGGCGCCTTGTAAATAGCAAAGGCTACATTTTTTTAAACAGCAAAAAACCATAGAAAATGTGGTTTTTTTTATTTTTTTTTTTAAATTTCTCATCTGTACGGCCCTTGGGAGGGCAATAAAATTTTCCCAGAGCCCCGGTGTCCAAAATGGACAAACCTTATATGGTTTCTGGGGTTTTTGGGCCTTCTGGACGCAATGGTGGTGTCCATTTGGGCCCAAAGTGCCTCCAAAAATAGAGACCCCCCAGAATCACTAAGAGAAGCCGAAAAAGCTTCTGAAACCCTCAAACCCTCGAAGCTTCAATAAACTACGAACAGCCGGCAGCAAGATGGCTCTGATACCATGTTAAGATTGATGAACATCAATACAACCAAGATCACCTGCATGCAAAGACTATTACGAGACAGAAGCAAAAGACAGAGAGGCAGAAGAATCTATGGAGGCCGATAGGCCAGAGACTACAAATGCATGTTGACAGAAATTATGTTCTATATTCAACAATGAAATGCTTTACAATCTCAATATGAAATGAAAGCCGGTCAATCCTTATAAAGGATACCGAAACCCTAAAAGGGAAACAACTCAGAAAAGTAAACTTTCCTAAGTCTAACTTAAGCTAAGAGTAGATGAACTAATAATTAACTAATTTAATTATTAGCAATACTCGACTACTCTAACACATTTCATGATTATCTATGTTCTTAGAGGAAAGGGTCAATACTCTTTGCTAAGGATATAGTGTATATTGTTGTTAAGTTGGATATCTCCTTACTTTGTGAAGTAGGTATCCTCTTTCTCTTCCTTATCCTTCCTAGTGGGTAGTCATGATAAGGAGTGGGGCATATATAGGGTCTCCCTTATACAATAGTTTACATTTGTTTACATTTTACAAACATGCTAAATCCTTGGAAGGTAACGCACATAAGTTGTTAAATCCTGAAGAGACAGGCATTTGTATTTTTATTTTTGCTAAATCCTCAGAAGGTAACACACATAAGTTTCAAAATCCTAAAGAGATACGCATTTTAAATTTTACAATATGCTAAATACTTGGAAGGTAACGCATATAAGTTGCTAAATCCTAAAAAGACATGCATTTTATACATTTTCCATAGTGGTACAAGAATGTGGATCTATGGATATTTCAAAATCCGTCAGAAGAAGCATTACAATTACAAAGAATAGTTTATGGGTGAACCTATTGAGCTCTCCCTCCTTGGTGATTCATGTTAAGGTGGGCATCTTACTAGGTGAGGTAATCACTATCTCTTTTCTCTCTTTCACTTTCATGTTAGTAGGATTAGATCATGAAGCTATGTTATCTGTAGTGTTGCTCCTGTCTTATGTAATCATGTATGTTTTCTATGATTATTTTCTCTTTACTTCCATATCTTTATGCATGTATGTTGAGTTATAATGCTTGGTCTGGGGGCTCATTTCCTTGACTTAGTGATGTTCTACCTCATTGCGATCCACCAGAGTCTTTCTTCTATCTTTACCATGAGTATGTTTGATTTCCATACTCCCGCTAAAGTGCGGGTTTAATGTATCATCTTAAAATGGAAGCACTTCCATGTTAAGAACATTTAGCCCTCCTTAGAGGGTTTTTTTTTTACCACCATCACATTTTCCCCTCATTTCAACATCCTCTCTTACTTCTATGTCTATTTAGGACCTTGATTGGGCCTCTTTGGACACCTCTCATCCCAACTGGCATGTTTTCCAAGGGTCCTGACTCCCTAGGTCAAGGTCAACCTTGACCTTGACCTAGGTCAAGGATGACCTTGACCTTGACCTAGGTCCCCCTTTCAAATTTGGAAGTCTGTCAGCTGTCGAAGGTCATCAAAAATTCATTTCCCACTTCTGAGTCGGCTATTTTTTATTCTGAAGCAACGATTATTAAATTGTATTTAATATAGGTCCTCTTCTAGGGGCTTGGGTCCAATTTGAATTTAATTCTTATGTCGGCCTCTCTAGAATATTGTGCCCTAGTTTCATATAAAATGAATTTGTCTCCTCTCATTTTCTCTAAGACACAAGAAGCAATCCTAAGTGAGCTCTAGGTGCAAAAAGTTCAAGCATCCATTGTTCTACATGTTTTCAAGCTTTCAAAGTATTCAAGTCTTCCTCTCAATCATTCAAGTTATCCATTAAAGGTCAACGATTCAAGCTTTCAAGCCTTTGAAGGGATTGGTTCAAACATTCAAGATTTATCATTCAAAACCGTAGATCTACCCATCATGGTGGTGTGATTTGCCTTCAAGATCCTTTTGTACATCCTCAAACATTCATTCTTTCTCTCTTCAAGGTGGATTCCAAGAATTCAATCATGGAGGTTAATGGTTTCTAATTGAGTCCAAGCTTTCATACTTACATATTTGTTTACATTCAAAATACACTTGCATATCTATTTGAATATCATAGCTTCATTATTAGATTTACATCTACTACTTGCAAGAATTCTTTACTTTCATTATTGATTTCAAGGTTAATTCCTAAATCATGGTTTGACTAAGGCAAAACCCTCCCCCCCAACAAACAAACCATTCTTCTTGTAGGTACAGGTTCAGAACAGGGGATTGGGACAGAGATTCAGATACCCTTTTCAGAAAACTTCCAAGATCGAAAAATAGAATTTTAGTATGAGACTTTTTAGGTCAATTCTGCCCTAGGGTGCAATCAAAAATTCTAGCCAATGGTGACATTGACTTGAGGGTACAAATCGTAACTGTTTCAGAATAGAAAAAGATTTTTGGGTTTTGTTCGTCTCTACATTTCTATTCCAGATCCAGTCTTAGATTTTCTAGAAACTCAACACAGGCTCCAGAAAATAGCATTCTTCAGATCTGCAATATTCCAAGGTTAGTACATTTCTCCTATTCAATTCAATCAAAGTTATTAATCTTTCTACAAAATGGGAATTAGGTTTTTCCTCTTTATCTCTATCCTTGATAGATTGATTCATTTATGCATTGATCCTTTCTTTAGGGTTAATTAGTTTGGATCTTCCCTTTAAGAAATTTGGGATTAAGAGGACAATCCCACCTTCTTCACACATATTTCAAATAACCCTCAATTTCAAATGTAAGATAATTAAACACACATCAATAAACTTAAGCCTCCAATTTCTTATCTTACATTTTGGTGACCTACATTTCTTATTTCATAGAAAGTAATATCAAGAATCCACAAAATCATCACACATGATGCATATATTTTATCATGGAAAACCTTGGTTAGAGGGACAAAACCATGGTTGGGATGACACCCAAAATCCCACTACTACGGTAAATGAGTTTTCCCTCTTAGGAGCTACATATACCCTTTCGAAGGGTTCACCTGTTAGGAGTGACTAGTACACTGTTAGGAGTACAATCAGACCAGTTATGATATACCTCACTAGAGGATTTCAAACCCCAATAAAGAAGTTACCTTGTTAAAGGATTTACAAATAGAACCTGTTAAAGTTAACCCGATTAAGGAATTTTTCTTGCTACAACAATTAAGGAACAAAAAGATGAGTGATTTGGATGTAGCACTAATTGCTTGTCAGATCCAATCTTTTCTATGTACTCTATAATTTATCTATTATATCTTTCTATTAGCTTTCTGATTGCAACCTCAAATTGAAATAACAAAAACCCTAATTGCATCACCCACGGCAACTACAACAACTTCTTACATTTCAATATGAGCAGCTCCCAAAATATACACAACTTGCACCAACATCAAAGACACCAAAAATGAACTTCAAATACTTTCCCATGAAAGCACCATGTGCCAAAATGATAATTTTGATAAATTAAATTATTTATCATGACTGTGATAAATCAAGATAAGAACTGCAAGTTATATCTCCAAAGTAGTCAAACATGTTTTCAATTCTCCAATGCAACACCTTGAATACATTTTAAATGATTACATTGATCACATAAATGTCAAAACATTATATTCATAAACCTTATTCCATATCATCATATCATTAGATATCATCGCACATATTGTACCGCTCACCAATTTGTGATTTACCAACTATTACTGAAGAACTCTTGAGTTCTAGCTATCTTAATGTCCATGACAATAAAAACTCTTTCACTGATCAACCAAATGAGTTGTGTTTTGAACCACATTTCAATATAAACATTTTGATGTTGTATATGTGACCACTCCTCATAATTACACTTCTACCAGGATCACCACCAAAGTGATATTCTCATTGTCTAGCAATCTTCTGGACTTAGCCAATTTTTTGCATTACCTTCTTACTGATTGTGTCTTTACTTCACCTGTTATATTTCATGACTGTACTGACTTAGTTGCCATAAATGAAAACCAAATAAATGACTCCTTATGACTAAACCTCAAAATCCATCACAATACCAATAATATCCCCCATTGGCATTGATGACAAACTCATGCTAGTTGCTTACAATCGTGAAATCAAAATCTCAATACTAGAAGATTAGAGAAAAAGAATATATACCAACTTATGACTCTCTATCAGTATATACCATATATTAATGCTCCCAATACTTCCTATACATATACCCCTTTCCAACAATGCCAAAGGTACAAAAATTTAAATATGTACACTGAAAGGAAAGTTTACTTGCATCCTGTCAAAGATCACCTTGAAGTTTATCTTTGTTGAAACCAAGGATGTTTCCCATGCCTTCTATAAGTATCCCATAGCAATGATTTTCTCAATCAAAATAGAAGAAATCTCTTCCATGCTATCTAGAGTGCTCATGTCTAGTAAGGAAATTATGTCTTTTTCCTTATTCACATTCAGCTGCATGGCCTTTATTGTAGGGGATAAGGAGGATTGAAGTTCCAGTAGGGTGAGAATTTTGTTTTCTTTCTCATTCTGAATCTACCTAACCTTGTGTAATATTTTCTTGACCTGACTATTGTAAGTAGTGACTGAACTTGTCATAGGATCAAGTTGATCACTTAGGTTCTCCAGCTCCTACTGAGCTACCACTCTGATTTGTTCCAAACCTTGAACAAAATCATAATACCTTGATACTTTGGCAAACAATTAACCTACCTAAGTCAATGTAGACTTAACTACATTTATCAAATCTATCATTTTGTTCTGATCTGTAGTAATCTTCTCCATAGACTTACCTATCATCTTCATCTCTAAGTTCTCCTCTGCAAGTTTTATAGTTGTTGTCTACAAATCTGGGCCTTGATCTAGAATTTCCTTGATAAGAGTATCCATCTAATCAATAGGATAATTGTCTTCATCATATTCTACCTAAGGTACTAGCTCAGCTAGAATGTATCTAGCTTGTCTTAAGACTCTTGTCTTCTTCTTCTTAGATCTCAACTTGTCTCTTAAAACCTTTTTCTTCAACTGTTCAGAGAATTTTATCAGTTCCTTAGGTTTCAATTTGGATATATTGACCAGTGTGGTTAGTATTTCTTCTTCTTCAACTTCCTCTTCTTCCTGTTCTGCAACAGGAACCAGTTTCAGTTTTCAGTCTCTTATTTACACTCTCAACTCTCCAAGACTTAGTTTCCTTTTTTCTCAAGTTCTTCTTCCATCTTTTTCTGAGTATCCTCTTGTTGACTATCTACTTCTTTCTCCTCTTCCTTCTCAAAAATCAATTCCTCTGTATGCTCCATAAGAGATGGTGAGGATGAATCCTCTTTACATGTAATGTCTACAATTTCAATCTCATCTCCATGTATTTGTGATAGACCGATATTTTGTACTTTAATGTTCTACACCAAGTTAGGGACATCAAGAACAACATCCCCAATTAACTGATCTACAGAAAAGGTGTCATCACCCTTCATAGGTTCATTAGATTCTTCTTGAACTTTTTCTTCTTGTGTTGCTACCTCCTTTATCTTCAATATCTTCTTCCAAGTCTCAACAGTCTCAATATGGATATTTTTTGTGTCATCAATTATAAGTCTAGCTTCTCTACTCTTTATTTTAAATTTATGCTTGTGAGCATCAATCATTATCTTAGAATTTTCAGCACATAGTTCTAGTTGCACTTGTATTAGTGCTCTTTCCATAATTTCTTTGTCCAACTGCAATGCAATGCTTCATCTAGCATCAATAAAATTATATAGTTCATAAGGAATACAAGAATGTATCTCTAAAGGTGTTCTGAATTTTTTTTGAAAATGATACAAAATTGCATCCTCTAACTTCTTCTTTTCTTCATCACTACCCAAATTGTATCCTCTACCAACTATAGTTAGTCTACCATTATCCACAATACCTTTTTCAATATCATCAATAGAAGGGGCCTTCTATGTCTCACCACTCTTTTTTAGTTTAGAGGCATCCTTCTCTAATTTTGTCCTTTCTTCCTCATCCTCTTCAGTTTCCTTTTGAACATCCTTCTCTTTTGTGGATTTTCTCTTCCTCTTGTAAGTTTTCTTTGTAGTAGGAGTGTTTTTTCCTTTCTTCCTTGTAGATTCCACCTTAGACTTAACTTCACTAGTTGATGGTTTTCTTTTTTTTCTCTTCACCTTAGCATAAGTTGAAGGAATGTTAGCTAAATAATATTTAGCTTCAGTTGCAATAGTGCAAGATGTTCCTGGTTCACTACTGCAAAAATTCTTCTCTAGGTTAGATAACATTCTCCTTTTTTTCTTTTCAATGACCAGATTCTTCAATTCATTTTGAATTTTGGAAAAGGCTTTATCATAGGTTCCAAATCTCTGTGCTTGTTTTTCTAAGTCTTTTGCAAACAATTCATTAGCATGTAGAGTTCCTAAATCACCCTCTACTTAATATCCCATAGGAGGAAGCCAATATGTCCTAGGTTCCATTGCTTTCACAATGCATGAATCAGTGTCTACTAGAAAAAAATGTCATTCTTGTAATTTTCTATACTGCTCGCTAAAATCCTTTCATGTTTATGCATCTTAGTTTGGAAATCTTTGAAATAACCCCACATGACATTGTTGAAGTTATTGTTGTCAATTAGGATTGCACCTTTATCTTGAAATGAATTCTAGCTATCCTGTTGAAAAATGGAAATACTCTCGGGTGGTGGGTTGTCCTAAAACAAGAGAAGAATCTCCAGAAGATAGGTTGGTTCCTAGATAGTGCTCACCTAAAAATAAATGTGTATATGGTAAAGGGTAGAAGGATATGCTTGGGAAATAACTTACTACTAAGGTGATCCACCAATTTTAATGTTGCAGTAAGACTTAGGAGATAATTCAGAGAGGGAAAAAAAAACAACCAACTAGACAAACCCTGAAATAATAACTTTATGACAGGCTCCCTAATTAGAAATAAAGAGGAAATCAATAATGCTTTCACAGTTTAATAACTTGAAATCAGAAAACACAACCCTAAATTTGCAACATGAGACATCATTTTCTACACCAAAACTTGAAGGAAAATTGTTTCAGCAAAGGTATAAAACACAATGACTGAAATCAATAACTCACAATCAAATGATGACACAGAAATATAGCTGAAAAAAGGTATCAAATCTCTACATAAAAACTCCAAGAATCTTCCACAAAATGTTCTTACAATCTACTCACAAGCCAGCAATGTGCAAAACATGTGAGCCAAAAAGAAGACCCTCAAAAATGAGGTCAAAATATAATGATATAGGCCATAGATCTATAAAGGGTCAGATGCATGAGAAAACCCCATAAAAATATGAGCTAAACTATCAGAAACTGAAGTCCAAGTGCTCCTCCAACTCCACCAAGCCATGCATAACTGAAGTGATACTAAAAATTCCCCCAAAACTGCTCCAAATATCCATAAAACATGCAGAATCTATGGGTGTCAGATATGAAGAAAATCCCACTAAAACAGGGATATAACTGTTGGAAACTAAGGTATAAGTGCTCCAAAAAATCCCCCAAACTGATGACAACTAAATTGTAACTCCAAGGCAACTCCAAATATGCCCTAAGTGTTGTAAACAGTCCCTAAACTGCCCAAAATTGATAGTGAACAGTAAGATCTTCCTCTGAATGAGCATAGAACAAGCAGCCAACTGATATTCCACTCTAGAAAAGTTCAACCTAATCCAAAGCTTAACTCCTAGAAAATAACCTTCTAAATTGCACTTAGAATAATTAATAATTATTGCCTTATAATTGTGACAAATTATTATTATTATCAACAAGTTTGTGCACAAAAGAAAAATGCCCCCTAAGACCAACTAATTATATATTTATTAATTATTACTTGATATTACCCTAGTATATTTAATTTAAAAAATGAATAATAAGTTATTTGTTTTAAAAATCTGATATATTAAAGTGATATCAAGTAATAGTTAATAAGTAAATAGCTTAGACTTATATTTATTTATTTATTTACTAACTATTACTTTATAATATTTTAATATGTTTAATTTTAAACAAATAATTTATTATTCGTTTAAGACTAGATATATCCAAATATTATTAAATAATATTTAATAAATAAATGAATATAAGGATCCTCCACAATAAACTCCATCACTTGAAAGACATGAACAAAGACCTTTAATATTTCATAATTATAATTAATATATTTAATATCTTTGTAACCAATTAAATTTACTAGATATCAAACATATGAATTACAATTATGACTAATCCTTATCTATACATTTAATATCAAGTAGCTATTTAAATTTACAAGGTACCAAATATATTCTTTAGAATTTAAAATTTTAAACTTAAATAATAAAGAAAACAATAGTATTTATAATTAATATTTAATAGATAAAACTTATCTATTAAATATAAATTACAAGTATCATTATTTTGTTTATTATTTAGGTTTTAAAAAACACGAAAGGAGTCTTAAACTTAAATAAAAAAGAAATAAGGATAAGTGGACATGGGCTTATGCTTGCAGATTAACTTGATTCAAAACAAGGTTTGAAATCTGGTTGATATCTAAGGTGTCAAAACCTAAGTTCAACCTAATCTTTCATTTTGCATTTTGCTTGCCTTGCCATTTTTGCTCTGCTTTGCCGCTATGAGCTAGGGTTTGATAAAATGTTGTTGTTGTATGCTGCCATAGATGAAGTTTTTTGCAAGGCTACACTGCTTTGTATCTTACTATCTAAAGCCTTTCTCTTCCTTGAAAACCATATTTGCATTTCTTTATTCTGCCCCTGCTTTTGGTACAAGGGTTTGTAGTGTTTGGTGACTTGTTGTTTCCACCATCTCTTTTGGCCACTACTTTGTACATCTTCTTGTAGTGGAAGATACTATTCTCCATTTTTACTTTATTGGTAAGTATCTTTGTTATTGTGCTTTTCCTGTGAACGTTGTGTGGAGATCTTCTGTTCAAGAACTTAATTCATTTGATGTTTCAAATACCTTATGTTTCAGCATTTGAATCTCTGATTTTGACACTACTTGTTGTGGGCCTATGGCTTTGAATCTCTAATGTATTTCGAAATGTATTACAGGTATGAGGGTCTATTCTATTTTTCGTTGCAAAAATGATGAATTTACCTTTCGGTTCTATTGAAAAAAACCCCAGAATTGAGCATTATAACCCTATAAACCATGAATTCAATGAAGAAAACCTTCAATATTTGTTGCAAAAACCCTTATCCTTGTCTTCTACAGGCTCACGACTTAGATACTCTGATGTATTCCAATATTTTGTTGATTGCAAAACACGTAGACTCTGATCTCTTGTTTGTTTGTTTTTTTGTTTTTGTTTTTTAAATTGTACTTTGTATCATTTCGGCCATGGCTATGGTTTTTCTTTCAGAAATCTAGGTATATCAAAATTTGAGGTCTTTATCAAAAATTATACATGGCACTCCATTAATGGATAAAACTGAACATAAAAACCATAATCTCCATACAATTTATGTCTTTGTTACATGATGGTATACTATATTGACTTCCCTGTGGCATCATTCGTCTCAAATGTTGTTTTTCCCATGCTTAGCATTATCAAAACTTTACTTCTAGTCTAATTGTGTAGCCATGCTTTTGTATCACCGATTTACTGTATTTTCATGTTATAAAATAACAGTAACTATACTTTATTTATGAAAAATCATAACATCCTATATGTATCTTGTAATGACCATCATCATGTGAATGGATCTAATTAACAGTGCTCTTATATACTTACAGTCACCTCTTTATAGTTGTAACATGTGCTCTTTGTACTCCATATTTAAAACTGCTCATTGCACATATTGCTGCTATCTGTTCTGACCCATGAGCTTATTTCTATTGTTGTAACTATCTTTGAGCTAGTCTCTAATGAATGCTCTCAGGAAACATGTACTTTTATGAATTCTTTTGATATCTTGTAACTTTTGTCCACTATTGTTTCTGCTCCTTTATAATTATATTATCTAGATATATAAATCTGTTATCTTGATGTAATTGTACCTACGTAGGAGAAATTTTTTGGCTAAGATAGGTTATGTTGTTCTGAATTATGCTTCTGTTCATTATTTTGAGAATGTATCTTTCTTGCCTTTGTATGATGTAGATGTCCCTCTATAATGAACCATGAATGGGTTGGCGAATAATGTAGAATGAAAATCTTGGCATTTCATCTTGTTCTTGTCACTTTTATTCTCCCTCTAGATTTCACTTTTTACTCTAATGGTTGTTCACATGATGCTTCCACATTGACCTAATGTTTTCCTTTAATGCATTATGATACCTCTATTACAAGCCAAATTGAACACTATTATTTATTTTCATCCATGGCACAAATGTACAATTACATCATATTTTTTTACAACTATACATATGGATCTATGTACTTCATACTTATAACTTTTAAAACCAACAAACTATGCCTTCATTGATATGTTTTCTGAAAATGTTGTCTTAAAAACATAACATGCATCTCTTTAATTAGTTCATACACTTTTAGTTTTAGCTCTCTTTTCACAAATCTGATTGTTGTTTGCACATTAATTTATGCTTCTCATTCCAAGTGTCTACAAATAAAGACTTTCTTTTCTAATGATAAAGGATATAATTGAATATTAAAAAAGATCAGATACTTATCTTAGTGAAGAAATGAATGGTTGATTGCCTTGTTTTGATGCCAAGTTACCTCTTCCTGTAGCTTACTGCTCCTTGATAGAATATATTTCACCTTTGTTTGCTGCAACCATTCATGAGATGTATATGTACTTCTCCTTCATAGATGACCTCTTTATGGCTCCATTTATCTTATGTTGATACTTTGAGACATTAATAGTTAATGTTGCTCATTAATGGATTTAGCAATGCTATTCCGTTGCTGATTTTTTCCAGAATGTAAGAGAAAAAAATGCAAATCTTTGAATGCTTATAATAAATACTTGTGTTAGTATTAGATAACATTAACACTTGCATTCTTTTAACATCACATATCTGAACTATTGAATCTAAACTTTGTATAACCAAAAACTCCTTTCAAGTTAATCTAAAATGATGAATGTCAGAAGGTTTTATGTGTGTAACCACACATCCCTTCAACAACATAAGTCTTCAAATAGCTTTATGATTAAGCCAAAATGTCCCATCCCTGAAACTTATGCATGCCCCCTCAATAGCCTCCTTTAGTCCTCCGGTCTTCTCCTCTCCATAACTTCAGTCAGAAAGTTTCACACCTATAATGCATGTGTGTCCTTTCAACAACCTACTTTGTCTTCAAGTCTTCATCTCTCCATAACTTCAATTGGAAAGTTTCATGAGTGTAATGAATGCATGTCCTTTCAACAACCTACTTGGTCTTCATACCTGAATCTGCACATGAAGCAAAAAATATTAGTATAAAAAATGACTTTCTCTCTATTTTCTCACTTCTCATTTGCATCTTTTAGTTCTTTATCTGCATAAGCACATTGTTGTTCATAGAGTAATATAGAGGTATTAGGAAAGTTTCCATTGCTCAGTTCTTCTGAACTGACTCCTTTTCCATTATATCTTGCAGGTTTGTCAAAGCTGGAGATGTGGCCCAAATCTTCAACACAAATTCAAAGATTGCTCTCCTATACAGACAATGGAGGATTTACCTCTATCTCCCTTCTTGTTTTATATTTACAATGTGTTTATTCAAATAGGGTATTAGGAGTTGCCATGGATTGTGTGGATCTGAATGCATTATATATATTCTGTATAATTAAAATCTGAACATTATCATTGCACCTTTGAAAAACAACATTTGAATAATATGTGATAAAAAATGCATTGTCTTTGTACTTGTATTTCAGATTTGAATAATAGTGAACAGATTATCAATGTTTTATGTATTGTGTACTTTATTTTTTGCATTCAATCATTTCTACAATTTTATAACAACAATTACCTGATCACATAATTCAATGTAGAAGTAGTTTCAACTTATCAATTTAGTATGCAAACTAAATTGGTAACATTTTTGGTGACCTCTCAGGGGTTTTTTCCTACTGAAAAAAATGGACCATTTTTCTTTTTCATATCCATTGGGCATAGAGTCTTCTTCTAAACTCAGAAACTGAAAACTTTTCCAAACTTGAAAACAAACACACTGCTGAAAACTGAAACTAAACTGAAACATGTGTTGACAACACTTAGAGAAAGAAAACTACAACTAAACAAAAACTTTGTACTTCATCATTGTTGTATAGAATCATGTTTATAATGTGATACAACATAATTTATCCATGTATCATGTGATGACCATATTTCATATGATGATGATGTTGTTTAGAAACAAGAACTAAAAGAAACCAAAGGCAGAATGAGCTTGAACAACAACCTTGATTGCATGATATATGTTTGAGCATGATGTTTATGACATGAGACACCATAATTTATCCATGTCTCATGTGATGAGTATGATGTTCATGCTTATATTGTGTGATTGATCTTGTTGTTTCTGGTCATTCTAACCTTCAAAAACTGCAAAATAAACTAATTAAAAACAACTTCTCTTCTCATCGTGATTACATCATTGAGTTGTGCATTATTTATAACCAAAAATATCAAGAGGTTTTCTATTATGCATGGTGTATACCTCCTTGATTTAATTACTATTAGTTTATAATTACTAACTACAACTAACTAAAGTACACTAACTATGTGCCAAGCACTTATTCAAACCAACTAACCTCAAAAGCAATGCTTGAGGTATATCCCATTCACTGGGATTGCTAACTCCTCTCTTTCAAGAGTAGACAAATGGAAATCATTGTGTGGCATGTTGGATGTTATGATATATGGACCAGCCCACATAGCAACAAATTTTGAATTCCTTCAAGGTCTTCTTTTCAATTCATCCCATTTCAAAACAATGTCTCCCAGCTGAAAATTCCTGGGAGATTCTTTCTTATCAAATGATCTCTTCATTTGAGCTTGATGAAGCTCAATTTTCTATAATGCATCTATCCTCTTCTATTCTAACTCATTCAATTGAGCCAACCTTGCTACCATAGGCTCTTCATCAATCATATCCAACTAATACATAAAATCAAGCGCTGGAAACTCAACTGAAATAGGTAGTCTAGCTTCCTTACCGTAAACCAGCATGTAAGGAGACAATCCAATTAACCTTTTTGGAGTTATCCTATTAGCCCAAAGTGCTTATTTTAATTTCTCATGCCAAGAACACTAATTACCTTCCAAGGTCTTCTTTATGATCTGAATCAGGTTCTTGTTGGTGGGTTCAACTTGCCAATTACCTTGTGGGTAATAATTTGATGATGTATTCAGGTACACACCTTTTTTAATAGCCCACTCAGCAACTCTATTTCATGTAAATGCAAGTGCATTATCTGAAATTATTGAATTTGGTACACCAAATCTATAAACTAAATTATCATAGAAATTCAAAAAAGCAGTCTCATTTGCCTCTTTGAGAGCAACTTCTTATGTCCACTTTGTGAAATAATCAGTGGTTGTCAACACCCACTTATGACCTGCACTTGAAGGTGAGTTAATGACACCAATAAAGTCAATACCCCATTTTATAAATAGTCGGTCCACTTGAATAGGCTGCAAAGGCAGCACTGCTAATTTCTCTTTTCTAGAAAACATTGCACATTGTTTTCACTTTCTTACCCAAGGATGTGAATCCTTAAATACACTTGGCCAGTAATAGTCTGCTTTCATCACTTTAAGAGCTATATCTCTTAATGAGAAATGGCCTCCAGCTGACCCTTCATGAAATTCATGCAAAATATGGTCAATCTAATCTGGTTTAATGCATCTTAACAACACACGTTGCAAATCCTTCCTAAACAATATATTATTCAGTAAACAAGAAGGAATGGATTGCAATCTGAAATACCTTCTTTTTTACCTTTCCAAACCTTCAGGACAATGTCCTATTTTCAAGAAGATAACCATATCATCCACCCAATCATTCTATAAATCTGGGATAGCAATTTTTTCAGCATCTTCTAAAGCTTAAACAACTTCAGAATCATCTTTTGGAGTGTTATCTCCATTTCCAGCAAGTTGTTCACACAAACCCTTACCTCTTACCAGCTTGGTAATTTTAATCTCGATATCATACTCTATTGCTTTGGTAATCCATCCAGCTCTCTTGGTGTTGAAATCTTTATTTAGCAAAAAATCCTTAACAGAAGGATGTGCAACTATCAGTTTGATCTTATTGTTAGAAAGCATATGCCTGAATTTTTTTAAACTTCTAATTATCGCAAGTACATACTTTTCAATGAATGAATAATGTAACTCATAATCTTTAAGTCCTTGACTGAAAAAAGCTACTGGTTGCTCAAAACCTTCATCATTTTGTTGAACCAACATGGAAGCAATGCTATCAATGTTCCTATAAGCATATAAAATGAAATCCTTTGAGAAATCAGGATTTAATAAAGTAGGAGAAGCAGCTAATGCTTCTTTAATTAATTAAAAACTACGTTTACCTTCTTTGGTCCAACTGAAAACCATATTTTTCTTAAGCATGGTTGTTAATGGCATCAATAATTCAACAATGTCTGGAATAAATCTTCTCACAAAATTACTTCTTCCTAAGAAACTTTTAAGACCATTTTTATGAGCTGGAAGTGGTAATGCAAGGATAGCGCTTACTCTTTTAGGTTCAATAGTGATACCCTCTTTTGAAAAAATAAATCCCAACAATTTACCTTCATGGAAAACAAATACACTTTTCTTTGGATTTAAAGAAATATATTCCCTACATCTCTCAAAGATAACTCTTAAATTTTGAAAGTGATGTGATGCACTCTTTGAGAAAATAGTAATATCGTCAAGATAAACAAGTACAAACCTATACATTAAGTTTATGAAGGCCTTAACCATAGCCTTCTGAAAATTTGCACCTACATTAGATAAACCAAATGACATCTTCTGATAAGCCATAGTTCCCCATTTGGTAGTAAATGTTGTTTTGAATCTGTCTTCTTCTTTTACCAAAATTTGGTTATAATCAGAGAAACCATCAAGTAATGAAAACCATTATGAACCAGAAACAACCTGGAAAAGTTGTTCCATTGAAGGCAAAGGATGTATATCCTTCAATGAAGCTCTATTCAAGTCATGAAAATCAACACACAATCTGACTTTTCTTCATTCTTTTTCCTAATTGGAACCAAATTGGATACCCAAGAAGTATGTTTGATTTGGAATATAATATTTCTCTCAATCTGTTTAACCAATTCCTTAATCATAAGAGGCTCTAATTTAGGATTTATTGGCCTCTTCTTTTTCCTAACTGGTTTTTCTCCTGGTTCTAACTCAATGGTATGGTGAGAAATACTAGGATAAAATCCTTTCAAATCCAAATAATATCATGAAATTCATCACATAAATTAACAAAGGTTTGACGCTCTTTAGGTTTACATACCTTTCCAAGTTTCAACACTTTATCCTTTGCAATAGTTATTTCTTCATAATGTTCTTTAATCTGCAAGCTTTATTTATCCTTTTTAAATTGATCATTAGTACCGAACATGGACTCTAAGGTCACAAGACCTTTGGGAAACTTATTTTTCCTTAACTAAATGATCTAATCTTCATATTGATCCTGCATTTTTTGCTGGTTTGGCTGTGCAAACTCAACCTCTTCTCTCAAAAAATTAACAATGTGTTGATCAGATTCAAAAACTTACCAACTATCAGCATTATTAGGTACATCAGGTATAACAGTCACTTTTACATAGTTCAACCCCTTATTATTGTTGATTGTATTTGGATTATCATATTGTACATCAACAGTAGCAAGTCTATTACCATGTTTATTATGCTTTCTAGGTATAGATTACAAATTAAAAGCCTCAAAACCTTCAATTAAATCTCATACAACATGCTTATAACTTTTCAATAGATCATTTTTAGTTGTATGGATATTTCTAACTTGATTTAGAATCAGTTTTGAATCACCAAGAACTTGCAAAAAACTGACACCTCTTTTAATAGCCCACTTTAATCCATTCACAAGGGCTTCATATTAAGAAATATTATTAGTACAGCTGAAAGTAAATCTAAAAGATGCATAATACCTCTCATTTGTTGGTGAAATCAGCATACAACCTCCTCTTGCACCTTTTTTGCTGCATGAACCATCAAAAAATGGCTTCTAAACAACATTAGGTTGTTGTTCAGAATTCAAATCTAGAGCTTTTATGGCTTTTGGTAAAAAATCAAAAATATTATGGATAACATAGTTGCCTAAACTTGGCTCTTCAATCTGTTTGCCTAAAATTTCAACATTCTTAGTAGCCCAATCACCTAATAAAATTTCATAAAAATTACTTATTTGTGTTTGAGTCTCATGAACAAAAGATATTTCCTCTTGATCAGATAACACAGCTGCTGATTCATTTTCAGCACCAGCAATATGTTCTTCAACACACAATTTTGCAATAGTTTTTAAAAGACTAGTAACTTTAGTACCATACCTAGTGTAAAAAAGCATGTGAGACCAATCTACAAATAAGTAACCTCCTATTTTGGCAGTGAAATCTCATGATAAATAGATAGATAAATTAGGAGGCAAATCAATAATATAGACATCCATAGGTACTGAAAAACTAGGACAAGCATGCAATGTCAAGTCTAAATTCCTTATAACTCCCATAGTTGCAACTGTTGTCCCATCTAACTGGACTACCCTTTTTTCAAGTGGCTCATATTTAAGGCCTAGCTGGTTTACAATCTTCTTTGGCATAACCAAGCTAGTAGCACCATAATGAATCATACAATTGTGAACTAGGTGTTGTCCTATAATAACAGTAACATAAAATGGTGGAGTTTTAACCAACTTTGATGGTTGTTGGGTTGTATTAGCATTTGTGCCTACTAGAACCTTAGGGGTTTGTTGTGACAAGACATCATCAGATAATGAAAGTGTTTGCAATGCCTCTTGTAAAATATCCTTTTAGCCTAGAAGTACCAAAACATCTCACATGGATAAAGGAACATGTGTCTTTTTAAAATGATCAATAATATTAAAATTATGAACACTAACCTTTTACTGTTGTTTTAAAATAGCAAGCTCATTCACTGGTTGTGATGGTTGTTCTGTCCCTTTTTGAGCTTGTACTTGTTGTTTAACTTTATTAGCTTGATTTTGTGATGTAACAATAGGTTGTTATACTTTATCAACTTGATGTTGTTCATTTACAGCCTTATTTTTTTACCTTGTACCTACTTCTACAGGTCTCCACACTTGATTTGGGTCAAAATGTGTTGCTAAAAAAACTTCATCATCATTAAAGTTTACTAAAGAAACATTAGGATTACCTTGTGGCTACATTTGATCATAATGTACCTCTACTTGATTATTAATTGGTTGTACTTTCAGAAAATCTTACCTTCTAGCCTCAAGTGCATGAGGACAATCTAGCAAAAAATGACCATCATTGCATGTGGTACACCATTCTTCTTCTTGTACATAATTGTTTTGAGGAACAACTACCATCTCCTTGGAAGTATTAGGAGTTGCATAATTATATGCTTGACCATCCCTTTGACCATAATTCCTTTGTTATCCTTGAGCTTAGCTTGGCTGATTTGGACTAGAAGTTTGATTTAATGGCCTATTTTTCTGATAAGATGCTTGAGGAGGTTTGTTGTATTGACCTTTCTGCCTCTTCAAGTTTTTTATTTCATTACCATATCTTTGAAGAGTCCTCGTCATACTATCACTTGTATCCTTTAACTCCCTAATAGGAGTTGTAGCAACATATTCCTCTACTCCAACTTGCATGTTAAGTGTTGGTACTGGTGGAACAACAACTATAGGTGGTATAACAACTGGTATAACTGGTTGTATTTCTACACAATAAGGCATTGGAGGCCTTGGAGGTATCTTTCCAGCTTGTATCAAGATATTTTTATCTCTAAAAACAACATCATATGTATTAGGCAAAGTATGTCCTCCCATGGAGTGTATCATAACTAAAATATCACTACTAAAAGCCTTCAAATAA
Organism: Thuja plicata; assembly: GCA_018584345.1. Lineage (NCBI taxonomy): Eukaryota > Viridiplantae > Streptophyta > Pinopsida > Cupressales > Cupressaceae > Thuja > Thuja plicata. The sequence continues at coordinate 366,822 of MU226438.1, forward strand.
AACAGAAATGCATAATCATTAGAAGGTTTAACAAATATTGGAATTATGTCCCAAGTTCTCTGAAAATGAAAATTGAAATCATAAATCTGCTCATTAACATTCCTTTTAATGGTAGTCAACTTCTCAACCAATGATAGATTATCTATTTTATCCTCAAATTTACTGATTAAAATGGTTCCTAACTCATCCCATGTGGCAATATAATTCACTTGTAAAATTTCAAACCAAATTAATTATTTACCCTTAAGAGAAGATGCTAACAAGTTTAGTGCCACATCATCATGTGTCACTTGATGTAATCCACAAAGTGTGACAATATCTTTAATACGCTCAATTGCTGAAACATGATTTTCACAATTGAAATATGACAAACTTTTTAATGATGTTGATGGAGTATCATGATGAACAACACTTTGTAATGGGCTGCCAGCATTGAAAGCCACAAATGGCAAATTTCAGGCCATTTGAACTGGTGGTACTTGCTAGTGAACTACAGGTGGTACAACAGATTTGTTAGATTGAACTACCTTTCATTGATATTTTTTTAGACATTGATGAGCTGGTATAGAAACACTTGTAGATGCTATAGAAGAAAATTGATCCCTTGGTAATTCTTCAAAAATAGGTAATTATGATCTAGAATTATCAAGAACACTTAAATCTTTAGAAAAATTGAAATCTTCAATAATTACCTCATGACCTTCTGAAATTGGAGCTTGATCTTCAAAGATAGGATTGTCAAATAATGAAAAATCAGACCCATGCAAAGCGGATCTTCCTCCTACAGCTTGAGATTCTCTTCCTCTTCTTCTACAAGGATGCAACTCCTGATAAATAAATCACTCTTTGTTTTCTCTTGTTGGATTTCTTCTCATTAAGAAATAAACACAAAATATGCAATTAAATCTTCAGAACAGAGTCGCTAGGTGCTGGAAAATACCTTCAAAAAGGTTGAAATATTGTTGTCCACACCAAAACAACAATAAAAATAATAATGTGAAAACCTTGGCAAGGAACTGTGAAGAATTTTGGGTCCCACCGGGCGTGCCAAAAACTGTTGTCAATTAGGATTGCACCTTTAGCTTAATATGAAATCTAGCTATCTTGTTGACATATGGAAACTCTCTCGGGTAGTGGGTTGTCCTAAAACAAGAGAAGAATCTCTAGAAGATAGGTCGGTTACTAGATAGTTCTCACCTAAAACTAAATTTGTATGTGGGAAAGGGTAGAAGGATATGCTTGGGATATTACTTACTACTAAGGTGATCCACCAATTTTAATGTTGTAGCAAGACTTAGGAGATAATTTAGAGAGGGAAAACACAACAACCAGCTAGACAAACCCTACAATAATAACTTTATGATAGGCTCCTTAATTAGAAATAAAGAGGAAAAAAATAATGCTTTCACAGTTTAATAACTTGGAATCAGAAAACATAACTCTAAATCTGCACCATGAGACATCATTTTCTACACCAAAACTTGAAGGAAAATTATTTCAATAAAGGTATAAAACACAATGACTGAAATCAATAAATCATAATCAAACGATGACACAGAAATATAGCTGGAAAAAGCTATCAAATCTCTACATAAAAACTCCAAGAATCTGCCAAAAAATGTTCTTACAATCTACTCACAAGCCTGCGATGTGCAAAACATGTGAGCCAAAAAGAAGACCCTAAAAAATGAGGTCAAAATATAATGATATAGGCCATAGATCTAAAAAGGGTCGGATGCATGAGAAAAAAACATTAAAACATGAGCTAAACTATCAAAAACTGAAGTCCGAGTGCTCCTCCATCTCCACCAAGCCAGACATAACTGAAAACTACTCAAAATTCCCCCAAAATTGCTCCAAATCTCCATAAAACATGCAAAATCTGTGGGGGGCAGATATGAAGAAAAATCCCACTGAAAGAGGGATATAACTACTGGAAACTGAGGTATAATCTCCAAAAGATCCCCAAAACTGATGACAACTGAACTGTAACCCCAAGGTAACTCCAAATAGGCCCCAAGTGCTATAAATAGTCCCTAAACTGCCCAAAACTGATAGTGAACATCAAGAGCTTCCTCTGAATGAGCATAGAACAAGAAGCCAACTAATAGTCCACTCTAGAAAGGTTCAACCTAATCCAAAGCTTGACTCCTAGAAAATAACCCTCTAAATTACACTTAGAATAATTAATAATTATTGGTTTATAATTGTGACAAATAATTATTATTATCAACAAGTTTGTGCACAAAAGAAAAATCCCCCCTAAGACCAACTAATTATATATTTATTAATTATTACTTGATATTACCCTAGTATATTCAAATTAAAAAAAAGAATAATAAGTTATTTGTTTTAAAATTTTGATATATTAAAGTGATATCAAGTAATAGTTAACAAGTAAATAGCTTAGACTTTTATTTATTTATTTACTAACTATTACTTTGTAATATTTCTATATATTTAATTTTAAACAAACAATTTATTATTCGTTTAAGACTAGATATATCCAAATATTATTAAATAGTATTTAATAAATAAATGAATATAAGAATCTCCACAATAAACTCCATCACTTGAAAGACATGAACAAAGACCTTTAATAATTCATAATTATAATCAATATATTTAATATCTTTGTAAACAATTAAATTTACTAGATATTAAACATATGAACTACAATTATGACTAATCCTTATCTATGCATTTAATATCAAGTAACTATTTAAATTTACAAGATACCAAATATATTCTTTAGAGTTTAAAATTTTAAACTTAAATAATAAAGAAAACAATAGTATTTATAATTAATATTTAATAGATAGAACTTATCTATTAAATATAAATTACAAGTATCATTGTTTTGTTTATTATTTAGGTTTAAAAAACACGGAAGGAGTCTTACACTTAAATAAAAAGAAATAAGGATAAGTGGATGTGGGCTTAAGCTTGGGGATTAACTTGATTCAAAACAAGGTTTGAAATCCGGTTGATATCTAAGGTGTCGAAACCTAAGTTCAACCTAATCTTTCATTTGCCATTTTGCTTGCCTTGCCATTTTTTCTTTGCTTGGCTGCTATGAGCTAGGGTTTGATAAAATGTTGTTGTTGTATGCCGCCATGGATGAAGTTTTTTGCAAGGCTACGTTGCTTTGTATCTTACTGTCTGAAGCCATTCTCTTCTTTCAAAACCCTGTTTGCATTTCTTTATTATGTCGCTGCTTTGGGTATAAGGGTTTGGAGTGTTTGGTGACTTGTTGTTGCTGCCAACTCTTATGGTTGCTGCATTGTACATCTTCTTGTAGTGGAATATACTATTCTCCATTTTTACTTTTTTTTTCTATTGCATATAAAGTATAAACATCATGTACAAAAAACCCATCGGTAGAGAGTCTCAGAATATAATGTGGAGTCCTAGTACTACTGAGAGCTACATACACTAGATATTACATGTATAATCAGATTTTAAAGTAAAATGACATAAAGAACTTGGAATTATGGAGAAGTATCCCCTTCTTCTTCAGCATCGTGGGAGTCAGGGGAAACAAAGTTGTGGCCTAGTATTCCATATGAGTTGCCACCTCCTTGGTCGGCCCCTTCCTCTGTAGGGATCACTGGAGTGTTTGCAGGGGTGTTCCTTTGTCTCGCCTGCTTCAGCTGCTGGATAAACTCTGCTAGAGTGATCTCAAACGCATCTATGTATTTCATTGTGGTGTACCCATGGGAAATCTCTTTCTTTTCAATTGTGGCTTTACCTTCTCTCAGCACCTGTAGGAATTTGATTTCTTTCATCTTAAGAACAATAGTGACCTGCATAGAAATATCAGAGTAGATGAGTCTCCTGCAAGACTCAGTAAGGTTTATGTCCATACCTGCAAGCACATCATTATTCTGAACCTTCCAAATATGCAATAAAATAACAAAAGATACTAAACACTAGAATGTGTTACAAAATTTTCTCCTATTAATAGTACCAGATATAATATTCAGACTACAGAAGTTGGAATTGTAGACTAATCCAAACATGTTACAAACCTCAGAGGCAAAAAGCCACTCAAAGAATACATGGGCTATGGATTCCTAGTGTTTGCAAACCATACAAATGTTTGGTCCCCCCCCCCCAGTTTCTTGAATGGGAGTTTATGAAGAAAGAGTTTCCACAAGAAGCAAGAAATTTTTCGTTCTAGGGGTCTGCTCCAGAGGAGATTAAAGTATTTAGTCCAGTCAGTGTCCAGGATCTTCAGCCCCCATTTTTCGTTAGCATGGGAGAAGATATTATTATTGGCAGTAAGGAGTTGGTAAATATACTTGGTTTTACCCTGGTGGATGGGAGTGCTATCTGGCCAGTGGGGTTGAAATTTGCATGAAGATACATCACAACAGCCCCTTATGGGGCCTAGGAGTAATAGAGCATCCGAGAGAATAGAGTAGGTTTTGCGCTGGGAGTTAGGAAGGCTGTATTGGGATTCCAATGCATCCCATTGGGGAAGAGTGCCCTGTTGGAGTAGGTCAAAGAATTTAGAAATTCCTTTCTCCACCCTTTTTTTGTAGAACACCCTTGTAGTATTACCAGTGGTTTGACCCCATCTCTTAGCTTCCACCAGACAGATTTGAAACTACATATAATCCCATTCTATTCCATCAGCCCCTTAGAGTCAATAAATTTCTTAACATATTTCCAAGCCTTCTATATGCTCCTAAAAACACTGGATCCTTACACAACCACATTGGCTTCAACAGACAGAACATCAGTGAAGCATAGGTTCTGCCAACCTCTAGCCTTGTTAATACGAGCCAGATTCAGGTTATTTCTCACCAATAATTTCCATGGTTCAGATCCCTCACCTGCTTTAACAATACATTTGACTGCAAGGGCTATTCCCTGAGATCTCAAATCTTTGAGGCCTAGACCCCCCAAGCTTTATCTCTGGAGCACCATTCCTAGGATACCACATGCATCCTCTTATTTCCCCTATCGTCTGACCAGAGAAAGTCTCTGATCACCTTTTGGACAGAATTGACTTGATGTTGGTTGAAGAGCCACATAGAGTAGTAGATAGGGTAGGAAGAAAGAATCTTTTGATAGACTTGAAATCTACCCAAAAATGATAAGAGGTTGCTATCCCATTTAGAAAGCTTTATGTTGATCTTCTCACTGATCCATTCCCACATGTGATTGAGATTGGGAGATACAGCAAAGGGGATTCCCAAGTATCTGACCACATGGTTAGGGCCTCCCCATTGGAATTCAAATTCACCCCACCAACTCGGGGGGTCATACTCCCAACCAAGCATAATGGACTTCGGTAGTGAGACTTTGTTACCTGAGGCTTTGCAGAAGATTTCTAGTTTTGTCATCAGAAATCCCATATTATCCTTATCAAGGTGAAGCAAAATGAAGGTGTCATCAGCAAATTGGATATTAGAGACTTCCTGCTGGTTGGGGAGGAGGATTCCTTTCACCCTAGGGGAGAGGGAGTTGTCTCTGAGGAGGTAGTGGAGAGAGTCTGCAGCAATGATAAAGAGGGATGGGGCAAGGGGGCACCCTTGCCTGATCGATCTAGAGAGGCCAAAGAACTCAGATCTGACACCATTCACTTCTACTACTGCCATGGCCCCGTAGAGAAATACTAAGACCATCTTGTAGAAGAAGGGGGGAAATCCAAGTGCCTCCAACATCATGATGATGAACTTCCATTCAATCCTCTCGTAGGCTTTCTCATAGTCTATAAGGAGCATGGTACATTTCTGGTATGTCACCTTCACCCATTCTAGGGCCTCCCACCAAGTAATCAGGTTCTCCAGGATCTACCTACCCTTGAAAAATATAGTTTGGGTGAGGTTCACAACCGAGGGGATGAGGTTTTCAATCCTTATTACGAGGTTTTTGGCCAGAATCTTGTAAACAACATTGAGGAGTGTTATAGGTCTCCAGTTTTTTATCAGCATTTTGTCCCCATCTTTGGGTATGAGCTTGATGAGCCCCGAAATTAGGTTGGGGCCAAGCATGCCTGCTTCAATAGCTTCATTATAGACTCTTAGTAATATGGGGCCAATCCAATCTAACTTGGTCTTATAGAACTCGATTGGTAGACCATCTGGTCCTGGCGCTTTCTCATTGGCCATCTTGTTGATGGAGCATAAGATCTTCTCCACTAAAAGTTCCTTGTTTAGATTGGCTGCCACTTCGACCCCTACCTTCTTAGGGATGAGCTCCCTGATCATGTTTCTAGCAGCCTCCCCAGAGTCGTTTGAGTCTTTAGAAGAAAATAGAGTTTTGTAGAACCCAGAGAAGGTATTGACAATCTCTTACTGTGAGGTAATGACTGCTTCCTAGTCTCTAATACATGAAATCCTATCTTTGGCCTCCTTCAAATTATGGAAGAAAAACTTAGAGCCTTTGTCCGCCAGGTTCATCCAGTTAATTTTGGCCCTAACCCAGGCTCCCCTAGTCCTGGCCAGTTGAAGTCTCCTGAGAGAATCTCTGCAGTTGATAACATTGTCTAGTAGAATAGGGGAGGAGGGGGATTCTTGGATCTATGCCTCCACCAGTTTGAGTTCCTTAAGTCTAGATTCTTTGGCCTTCTTAGTACCAACTTCCTTGAGCATGTTTTGCCAAGAAATAGTGGTTTGGGTCCACCTATCAATATTAGTGTCATGTTGAGCCACCTATTCATTGTACCATGCTATGATCTTAACCACTACCTATACCTCCTTGTCTTCCAAAAGGGATGTATTAAGTGCAAAACCTTGTTTCTTGGGAGTTTCAACTCCTTGGTCCTTGATGTTCTATATAGAGGTGAGAATAGGGTGGTGGTCAGAGAGGGTGTAGGGAATCACTTTCACACAATTACCTTCTCTTGAGGGGCAACTAAAAAAAGCTTATTAATATAGATTCTATCCAATCTTGAATAGATTCTCCTCTCCCCTCTCTGTAAATTAGACCATGTATACCAAACCCCTTTTGAGTCTCCTTTGCATCCCGCTACAGGATCAAAAAGGTTAAGCTTGTTGATCATCCTGGTCCATAATAGAGGCTCAATACCTTTCCACTCAAATCTGAGCCCACCCAACTTGTCTTGAGCCCTCTCCACCATGTTAAAGTCTCCTATAAGAACCCAAGGAATAGGGTCCAAGCCTGCTAGCCACCTCCACAATTCTATCCTGCCATTGTGATCATTGGGGGCGTAAACTGAGTATATCCCAAACTCTAATTCTTCTATCTTAAATTTGATCCAGACAGCCCTGTTGTAGGGAGAGATGCCCCAATCTAGAACAACATCCCTCCATTTGGGCCCAACCAGAATGGATACCCCTCCCTTCCCCCTAGGGTGTTTAGTAGAGAAGGTATTTGCATCATTCCAGATACACTTGAGAGCAATGTCCAGCTCAAATCCAACTTCTTTAACTTCTTGCAACATAAGAAAATCTAACTCCTTATGGGTGTCAAGAAGCCTTTTAACCACATATTTCCTATCAGGGGCCTCTATCCCCCTGACATTCCAAGAAATACAATTGAAATTCATGAATAACTCTACTAATCAGTATCCATTGGTTTCATATATCCTTTGAAGCATTTAGGGATGTCCACTCTAGGAATCTTAGGGAATTTAGGGTTCATACTGGATAGGGGAGGCCTACCCCTCTTCTTTTTTATGATGGTACTTTAACCTGTTTCTGCTCCTTTAGTGCTCATGTCTTCCATTTTTCTTCTCTTGGGGATTTCAGCAGTAAATACAAATGAGTCAGACATTTCAGCATAAACAGACAACTCTCTTCCCTTAGGGGCTTCATCTGACTTATCTATTTCCCCTTCCTCTAGGTTAAGTTCCTTCCCCTGAGCTGGGTCCATTTCTACTCTGTCTATAGAGGGATCAGAGTCCTTCACAAATTTTCTCCTCTTGGCAACATAAGTCCACCAATCTAGTGGTGGTGGAAGGGGAGGAGGAGCAGGAATAAAAACCACTAAGAATGCATTAAGCTTCTCCTCAAATTTGGGAGAAGTGGGAGGAGAGGATCCTCCCATTCTACCACCTTGTTTGGGGATTGTGGTCTCTGCTACTGGGAGTGAGGTCACAACCAAGGTTAGAGGAGTCTCTATTCTCCCTACAAAAAGAGCAGAGGATGTATCCAACTCAGTGGAAGACCCTTTACCTCGAGAGGATGTTGTACACTTTCCATTTAGGTTGAGGGGACCCTTTATTTTTCAAAGCTCTGTCTCTGATCTTGCCAATGGCGAGTTTTTGGGAATTTTCTGTCTTATGTTTCCGGTTCAGTTTGGAGGTTGTCAGCCCAAAGTCTAGATTTTCAATTTTGGGGAGGTCTTCAAGGGGTTTTGGAATAACAGAAATGTGAGCAATAAAATGTATAAGCAAGAGAAAGGAAGACAAATAAATGCAAACCCCACGATGCTTGAAGCTTCTATTGTTTCTTTCTACTTCTTCCGAAATGTTGTTCTTGATGCTCAGTATTGGCAGGGCAGCGTCTATGACTTGAGAAGCTTTGAGAATTTGATAATTGAAATGTGTGTGTGTGGTCGCAAGATGACTTGAATGCTAGAACCAAACTGACAGAGTAATGGCGCATGAGAGCTTGAAATCCTAGACCCTTCAAATGGTTATGAAGGGTTTATTATATAGGAATTGGTGATGATATGAATGGTTGAGATCAATCC
>MU226438.1:375599-393644 GCA_018584345.1 Thuja plicata
CATGTGGACTGGAGAGATGGGTGGAGTAACCCATGTGATCTGATTGGAGTTATCTCTTTGAAGATAAATGAATATTTAATTCATTTATTTAATTATTATTTTCAACATGTGAGATAATTGAATTTTTTTTTATTAAGAATTTCTTTGTTTGATGAAATTAAATTAATTTAATTGCAAGAATTTAATTAGTAAGTTTAAATATTTGGATTTAAACTATAGGAAATTGAGTTTAATTAATTAATTAGTGGTAATTAATCAATTAAAGCTAATTAAATAAATAAAATTAATTATTTAATTAATTTTTGGAATTTGATTAGATGATTTGGGGAATGAATTTAGAGGAAAATATATGATTAATTAATGATTGAAAACCATTAACTAATAGATGAAAATTAATGTTTTTAATGTAAAGTCACAAGCCTGTCTATTTTAGGTTGTCTACAGTTTCCGGTTCAGTTTGGAGGTTGTTAGCCCAAAGTCTAGATTTTCAATTTTGGGGAGGTCTTCAAGGGATTTCAGAATAACAGATTCTAGCAGGGGTGGATTGGGCCACGTATCAAATTGGCCTTTAAGTTTTTCTAGGGTAGCGTTGAGGGTGGCAGTGTCTTACTTCCACTCTAGTGGGGGTGCAATGTCCATAAGGGGGGAGGGTCAGGGTTTGCACTGAGGGAAACCAACTTCGAGGAGGGATTGACATTATTAACGGGGATCGGGTCAGGGGCGGGCGACATTTTAGTCTATGCAGGATTCCTTTTCTTCACAATGGGGCAGTCTTGGTTCCTGTGTCCTTCTTTTCTACAGATAAAGCACCCATTCACTCCACCAAGGAAGGTGATCAGGCAGTGAATAGGGGAGGGGTCTAGGTCAAAATGTAGGGTTTTGGGGAGATCAATGCTGGGCTTAATAGATAGGAGGACCCGGATTTCGGTGTTAGGTATAAGGACGTTGGAGCAATCAATCCTAATCACAGTGCCAATAGGTTCCAAGGTGAGAGGAAGGAGACTCAGAAGGAATGGAGGGAGGTTGCCAATGATCAGCCACCTAGGGCTAGAAAGAGCACACACTTCATCTTGGGAGGCTTCCAGAGACCAGGGGATGGCCCTAAATTGGCAGGGACCAACCCTCTAGAACTGTTTTTCGACTATGGATTTCTGTGATTTGGGGTCACAGAGGAACAAAATAAATAGACCTTTCTATAGCATACGACAATAGGATAAATGAAACCCCATTTTTTTCCCCCAAGTTTTTTGGAACCATTCATTCAGAAAATTCCTAGATGGGATTTTGGTAACATCTAAAGTAGAAAAAAATATAGCACATTCTTTGAGCCTAGATTTCTCCTGATTAATAACAGCACCCATCTAAAGATTCAACCTAATAATTAACTTAGGAGGAACATAACCCTTACCTCCATCTCCTTCTTTGTCGGTTGTTCCTTGGGCTTCAATCGCGAGAAAGATGGCTCTTACTGGTAGGATTCTTTCATTCTAAATGACTTGTTTGAAGGATTTCACCCTAGGAAGGGAGGGTTGCTTCTCTCCATGATTGGGAAGTTGAGCACTGTCTCCAGAGGTACCAAGTGAGGTCGTAGGTTGAGAACGAGAGTCACCACCAAGGTTGCTAATGGAGTGAGAATGATTTGGGCCATCTATCATGGGTGTTTTATTACTCGGTACCACCTTGGGAGTAAATGCTCCAGGAAAAGTAGATGCCATTAAGGCAGGTCGCCGAGTCCCGCGTGCGAGTAACTTTGAAAAGACAATGGTTCTTAGGGTTAGAAAAATGGCATGCCAAGTTGCAAAGCCTTTTCTAAATGGTGGGATCCATTTTTACTTTACTGTTAAGTATCTTTGTTATTGCAATTTTCATGTGAATGCTACTTAGAGATCTTCTATTCAAGAACTTAATTCATTTGATGTTTTGAATACCTTATGTTTCAGCATTTGAATCTTTGATTTAGATACTACTTTCCGTGGGCCTATGGATTTGAAATCTCTGATGTATTCTGAAATGTATTACATATATGAGGGTATGTTCTATTTTTCTTTGCAGAAATGATGACTTTACCTTCCGGTTCTATTGAAAATGACCTCATAAGTGAGAATTATAACCCTGTAAACCAAAAATTTAATGAGGAAAACCTTAAATATTTGTCGCAAAAGCCCTTATCCTTGTCTCCTACAGGCTAATAGCTTAGATACTCTGATATATTCTGAAATTTTACTGCTTACAAAACACATAGACTCTGATCTCTTGTTTGTTTTTTTCTTTTAAAAAAAAAAATTTACTTTGCATTATTATGGCCATGGCTATGGTTTTTCTTTCAGAAATATGGGTATATCAAACTTTGAGGTCTTTATATAAAATTATACATGGCACTCAATTAATGGATAAAATTGAACATAAAAACCCCACTCTCCATACAATTGCTATCTTTATTATATGTTGGTATACTATATTGACTTTCCTATGGCATCATTGGTCTTGAATGCTTTATTTCCATGTTTAGAATTATCAAAACTTTACTTCTGGTCTAATAGTGTAGCCATGCTTTTGTATCACCAAGTTACTGTATTTTCATACTATAAAATAACAGTAACTATACTTTATTTATGAAAAAACATAAAATACTATCTATATCTTGTAATGACCATCATCATATGAATGGATCTAATTGACAATGCTCTCATATACTTACAGTCACCTCCTTACAGCCGTAACATGTGCTCTTTGTACTCCACATTTAAAACTGCTCATTGTACATATTGCTGCTATTTGATCTAACCCATGAGCTTATTTGTATTTTTGTAACTACCTTTGAGCTTGTCTCTACTGAATGCTCCCAGGAAGCATGTACTTTTATGAATTCTTTTTATATCTTGTAACTGTTGTCCGCTATTATTTCTGCTCCTTTATAAATCTGTTATCTAGATGTATAAATTTGTTATCTTGATGTAACTGTACCTATGTAGGAGACAAATTTTGGCTAAGATAGGTTATGTTGTTCTGAATTATGCTTCTCTTCATTATTTTGAGAATGTATCTTTCTTTCCTTTGTATGATGTAGTTTCCCCTCTATAATGAACCTGTTGGAATAATGGAACAGTGTGTACTGAGAGGGGAGAAGTGAATTGGTACCCTCAAAACTTTTATCACTTAACCTTAATCCTTTTAGTTAATCAATACATTTTATTACCAACCATATGTGCTATTATATCTTTGTGTATGTTATATCAATTCATAAAATAAATTTTCATGTAAACATTCATAGAAACATTCATGCAATGTAATGACACATGACACAAGATTTGGTAATGCAGAAAACCCCTGTTAGAAGGTAAAAATTGTGGTGGGGATGAAACCCACAAAAATTCATTATCTACAGAATGGAAGGGGTCAGTTAAGGCTTACAAGTTTGATCACTTTTGATGATCTTACCCTGTTAGGAGTAATATGTTTAGACTGGTTAAGGTCTACTCTGTTAAGAGCTTTAGCTACACTATTTAGTGTGTACTTGGTTAAGAGATTTACAAAGGATTGTTAAATCCACCTTCTTAAAGGATTTCTTCTATTTTATACACTTGTTAGAATGTAGTCAAAAATACTTATTGACCTGAGTATATGCAATCTATAATTGATGATTATAGATCCATTAAAGATTACAATATGATGCGTCACCTATAGTGACTTATTAATACCTATGTTCTGCTCGGTAGCCATGAATCTTGTTCTTTAAAACAAATTCCATCTTTTGTTGTTCTTATGCATAAAACTCTATGTCTGGTCCTTAGATGTACTCTTTGGCTACACTCATCATCACATCACATGTTCTGATTGATTTCACATCTATTTATACAATGAGTTTGACCTAAATGAGTTTCACGTATTACAATGATAACTCTATGATCAAAGGTTTACAACTTGACCTTGATCTCCTATTTTGCATGTTTTCAATCAGTTAGACTGATTAAAAAAATTATACATGCTTTACTTATCCCTTAAGAAATGGATTTAAAGCTAATCAAAAAGCTAAATATAAAACATAAGTGTTTTATCTGACGTGTAAGTCAGATCCACATTTCTCAAAATTATAACTGTCTCTCGATAGATTGGTGCTCGGGTTGCACTGTAATCTATCTGTCGGGTTCCTCTGTTATCTATTTTTTTGGGTTACACTGTAATCTTCTTGTCAGGTTCCACTTCAACATTTTTGGGTTGCACTAGTAAACTGTGTTGTCAGATTACACTATGATCATTCTATCGGGGATAGTGTACTTAGCATTTTTGGTGACATTTGTGAACTGTTGTGTCAGGTTGCACTAAACCTGTCTTTCGGTTTTGGTGTTACTAATGGTTCAAAACTATTTCTCCTTTGCATACTAATGGAAAAATATGTCTTCAATCTCCCCCTTTGACATTAGTATCAAAAACTAATATGTGCAAAAACTAAAAATGTTTAGTATGTACACGATCTATTCACCTTGTCATTGTGACTCCCCCTATGTGTATGATCTAGCATAGTATATTTACATATATACATACTTATCATCTCCCCTTATCACCTTATAAATTCCCTCTTTGAAATATCATTTTCCCCCTTATTTCCTCCTTTATCATATCATTTTCCCCATTTTTTGATAGTAAGGGCAAAGGTGTAAATACTTACAACTTGTCAAAAATGTGGGAATGGGAGTTCTTCATGTCTTTCATCATTTTCTCCCACTTCTCCTGAAGGTGTTCCAGGGCCATGTGCTCCAATGCAATTTTTGCATGCATGGCATAGATTTTGTCGGTGACAGACATCTCTGGGGTGACAATCAATTGTCTTGCCAAAGTCATATGTTGTTGCAGTAGTGTGATATTGGGTAGGAGTCGAGCATGAAGCTCGATTACGTCATCTCTAAACTTTGTTTCTACCTCTAAAATCTCAATTCTTAACCTTTTAGCTTCCATAGTTTTCTCATAATGCAACTTGATTGCATTGTCTGTGGTTGTAAGACCTTGTGCACTAGAATTTAGATCTACATCTATCTGTACAATCTTCTCACTATCCTCCTTAGTTAATTGTTCTAATGTGCATAACTTTTGAACTAAGGCTATAGCTTCTAAAATTATAGGTTCTAATTCATTAACTAGTTCACACAACTTTACCTTGTTATCCGCCACTTCTTGGATAATTTTCTCTGTTAGTTTATATTGGTACTTTTGTTCTGCTTGTTCTTCTATTGCCTTCTCTGCATCCACATTCTATGATTAGATGGCTTTGATAAGAATGGCTAATTGATCAATGTTTGTATCAAGTACATTCTGTTGTAGTATATCCCTTGTTGTTTCAAGTACCTGTGTGTCCTTTGTTTCCTTTTTAAGCTTATCTTGGATAGATTTTCTTCTACAAAGCTCTGCATAGTTTGTAAGTGACTCTGGATCACATGTCCTTAGATCACAGTATGGTATTTCAATTATCTCTTCCAGTGTGAATGGATTCTTATTGTTGTTGTTGTTGTTGTTGTTGTTGTTGTTGTTGTTGTTGTTATTCTTCTTCTTCTTCTTCTTATTTGAAAGTGTTGTGGAGGCACATGTATGCAGTACCATAGCAAGTTATTTTTCTTGGTCTGATGTGCTTGATGAAGGATTTGGAGGTGTGGTGACTTTTAGCTTTAGCTTGGTGTCTACCTATCAATTTGGTGTGGATGTCTCCACATCAACCTTTTCTTTATCTACAACTTCTCCTTTGGTATCCTTAGGAGTGGCATCACCTTGCTTCTCTTGTTCACCTTTATCTTTTTTATCTCCATCTATTTCTTTCTTTTCTCCATCTACTACATTCTGGTCATCAGTTGTGTTTTTTTTTTCCTCTTCTTCCTTATCCTCAGGTATGCCTGCATCATGCTCTGGTGTTGTATCTCTTGTCCCTATCATTATATTGATAGCTTGTATCAATAATGGAATTTGTCTCGGTATATTCACCTGTGCAGCATCCATTGTTGTGTCCTATTCTTTGGGCTTATAGGAGGTAACAGTAACATCTTCATCTACCTTTGCTTCTTTGGTAGGATCACCTTCTATGATATCGATTATTGTCACATCTTGATTTGTGATACTTGTGTCCTGTAATGACTGCAAAATATGAGGAATATCATCCATTTATTTTCTAGCCTCTGTGTGTAATTAAACTTCAGTAACATCCTCAGATTCATTTATCAGAATGTTCTTTGGGCTTGGTATATCCTAATTTTCTTCATTTTGTGGCTTGTCAGTGAGTGCTAATACTCTCTCAGGGCTTGTATCATTTTTAGGTGTATCAAGTATTTTCCTCCAAGTATCCTCACTTTCTATGTCAAGATCAATTAAGTTTCCCTGTAGGACTTTTTAAGCTCTCAATTTTGTTGAGAACCTCTTGGAATGTAACTTCATCATTTCTTCAATTTCTTCCATTTTGGACTCAGGTGGCATAACAAAAACTAGGGTTCTTTCCCTTATCTGTTTCTCACAATTCAATGTGAATGTCCATCTTGCTGATAGTATTTCTAGAAATTCTTTAGGCATCTTATCTTCAAAATGTATTGGTAGATTTGAATATACACATTGTTGTGATGATTGCTCCTCTATCTTGTTCTGATCCTCAAGATTCAGAGCTAGCCATTTTCTAATATTAGGCTCAGTTATTGAACCTGCCTTGATGATTGATGCACATAACTCATGAATTGTAGTAGGAAGTTTGTTCTTAATAGGTTGTTCTTCATGTTCAATGTCTTCTATATATTCCTTAATTCTGATTAGTCTTCTTATTTTCATTAGTGTCTATTTCCTGGTTTGAGGATTTCTTTTATAAATCCTCACTTTTCCTTTCTTGACTGGTGATGAACTTGTATATTTAGTTGTCTAACTTCTAGTCCTTGATGCAGCAGTAATCCTTGGTTTCTTTGTAGGTGGTGGTGGTGGTGCATCAGACTCTATAGATTCAGAATCACTCAATTTTTATTCTTCACCGATGGGTGACTGTCCCTTGGTGTCATCCTTTTGTTCTGACTCTTCATCATCTATCGACAACTTCTTCTTAAGTGTCTTTACCATTTTGTCTTTCTTTCTATCAATTTTCTTCACAACTAAGCCTATTTTTATTCTTTCATTGGCTTCCTCATAGGTTCCAAACCTTAGTTGTGACTTGTCCAAAGGTTCATTTAACAATGCTTTAATAGTATTGGTGGCTTGATCTATGTTGATCTCATAGTCAAGTGGTGCTAACCATGTTGTCCTCGGTGCAACTGGTTTAATCAAGGTGGTATCGGTGTCCACCATAAAACAAATATTTGTCTTATATTTGTCTACCATTTGTTCTGGTATCCTCATCCTTTTTTGCATTCTTTCCTTGAATCCAGTGAACTATTCATCCATGATTGATGTAAACTTGTCACATAGTGACTTGATGAATTTACTAATTTGAATTGTCACTGGTCGGGTAGTATCCCAGTTGACATTACTGATAGATGGAAAGAAGTCTTGAAAGTAGAAAAACATGCACATTATAAGTGATCCAAACTTACATGAATTGGACTTTGTAGACCTGATTATCCTCATGTTTTCATCTAACTTCTTCAGTAGAAGCTCAGATAGATCCAATTGTAGACCTTTCTTCACAATCTTGTAAGCATTTTCAACTACTCCGCATGCAATGCTATTCATCCTGCTATCTTGGAATATCTTGTATCCCAACACACATGCACTAAATTTTAGTTCTTGATTGGTGATGGAATTTACCTTCAATCCTCTACCATCCCATTCTGCACCTGTATTCTTTTCTATGTTGAGGTGAGGAGGATGTTTAAGTTCCTTGGCCTTATCGGTTATAGGATACCCAGTCATTGCGTGTATGACATCCCTAGTGATCAGTTCTGGCTCATCCAGGTACATATTTTGGTCATGCACTTTGTTCAACATTATCTGAATCCACTCGGTTTTAAAATCCTTCAGAAACATTAGGGAATTTTTAAGCCCTTTCACCTCTATGCATTTATGCTCATCTTTGATGTTTTCATCTTTGCAAAGCTTCTGGTAAGCTTTCTCAACTTCCAGATCTCTGATTTCAACTACTTTGCAATGGATATATGATTGGACATCCTTGATTAGTAAAACCCTAGGTGGTATTCCTGAAAATGATCTAGCATCGTCAGGTTGTAAAGAAACCTTTGGACAGAACTTGTATTTAGGTTCTTCACAAGTGGAGTTCTTGATCAGATTAACCTTTTTCTCCTTGGCGTTCTTGATCTTGGTTACACAGGATGTGGTTGCCACAATTTCACAAATTTAGGGATTTTCCTGTAAAAAAAATTGTGAGATCGGTGATTCTAGTTACTTACTTAACCTGTTGTAGCTACTGTTGATCTTTCTAAATGTCATGAATCTATATAGAATGCTCTGCAATCTGGTCTCTTTGTTTCTCTCTACTCTACTCTACTCTTCTCTTCTCTTTCGCTCTTAATTGCTTGGTGATAAAATGATCTATTTCATCACCTTTTTATAGACAATTCCCTAAGTGGTGCATTAAATACTTTACGTACTTGTTGGGTGTAAAAGACAGATTCGCTTGGTTATCACACAAACTTCTGGCTCAGGGTAAGTGATAACTCACTTGACCTTTCCCATGTTTACCAACGGTGCTCGGTAAGTGGCGAAGACTTGAGTGTTTATTACATGATTGTCGACAAGTCTTAGGTTACATTGTTAGCTTTTGTATGTACACCAATGATTCTCGGTAAGGATTGACCGACAGGATTGGATTCATAGATTCATAACAAGTAATACCATAGTGCATCTTTAATCATGCTAGTTTGGTATTTTATCAATGTATAATGGAATTGATGTAAAATATATCTTATTATTGTGTAGTTCCATACTTACTTGTTCCTCTTAGGTGCAGGTGGTGATATCACCAGATCCATTGAATAAGGTGTTACCAATTGCATTGCTTGGTCCAGCATCATCAATATTTGTAGCTTTCCTTCACATTTTGTTTCTCATCTTCCTGATGTCTTTAATGGTATTTCCATTGGCAAAAGTGTTTGTCTCTATCACTCAATCTCTACAGTCCTTGCTTAGATGACCAACCTTATGATAGTGTAAGCATGACATTGCGGGGTTAGTCCAGCTTATAGACCTTCATGTCCATTTCCTCATACAATTTGCAGCTATGTGTCCATATCTACCACATGCTGTGTAATTTTTCCATGTGTTGTAATCCAAAACATATGAGTTATAAACTCTTCTCGGTTGATAGGTAGTTTCTTGTTCTTTAGGCTTCCACGCTTTCCTTTTCTTCTTCCTGCATTCAAGAGATGTGTGCCCATGCATTTTGCAAGTAGGACAGTATTTTTCCATGTAGTATTCCTTCTTTGGTTGTTTCACCTAAGATTTACATTCATATGCTTTATGTCATTTCTTGTTACAGTTATAACAATTTCCAATGAATGTAAAAGTGGATTTAGGAATACCTTTACTTTTGCTTCTGCAAACATTTCATGTGTGGCCTAGTTTTCCACAGTGATTGCATGACTGCTTACATGGTCTTGGATTTGTGTAGACATCTTTTGGATCATCTTGGTATGATGATTCTTCATGCTCGGTATACCCTAGTTTGGTATTGTTGTTGAATCATCTTTGTCCATCCAGAAAATCATCCATTCTTTTTGTACTTTCTTCAACTCTCTTGATCATATCATTGTGTTTTTGTTGAATTCTTACTTCATGCTTTAGTTTTTCATTTTCTTCTTTTATCTCACCAATAGCTTCTAATTTTCCATTGAGTTCTGTGTTTAGTCAATTTACTTCCTGACTCATAAGAACTATCTGATTGGTGATCTCATGATGATGTTTAGTAAGTCTTTGTATTTATGATTTTCTTTCTTGTAGCTTTTCAGCAATTTTCCTCCTGTCATCAATAGCTAGTGCTCTTTCTTGTTCATCTTGTCTAGCATCATTCATAACATCAATCATTCTTACCATCTATGTCTCTTAACTAATTTGCAGTGATTTCACTTATCTAGCAAGATGTTGGTTAATTTCATTTAGACTTGTGATGCTTCCTTCATATGGGTCTGATGTATTGCTAGATATAGATCATGTTGACTCAAACAAATCAGGTATATCTTCTTCATGATAATTTGTTTCATTACAGCGAGATGCCATAACCTTTCTTTCATCTAGTAGCTATCTCATTTGATTCTAGCTTCTTTATATTGTTCATAGAAGATCTGTATCTCTAACTTGTGATTCTCAGTACTCTTGTTTAGCTTATAAATTTCCATTGTATGATCTTTTCTCTTAAGTATTTAAAATTTTCCAATTTAAGAGATCTAACTCTGATACCAATTGTTAGAATAATTGAATGGTGTGTACTGAGAGGGGAGGGGTGAATCATTACCCTCAAAAAATTTATCAATTAACCTTAATCATTTTAGTTAATCAATACGTTGTATTACCAACCATATGTGCTATTATATCTTTGTGTACGATATATCAATTCATAAACTAAATTTGCATGTAACCATTCATGAAATGTAATGACACATGACACGAGATTTGGTAATGTAGAAAACCCATATTAGAAGGTAAAAAATGTGGTGGGGATGAAACCCACAAAACTTCACTATCTGCATAATGGAAGGGACCAATTAAGGCTTACAAGTTTGATCACTTCTGATGATCTTACCCTATTAGGAGTAACATGTTTAGACTAGTTAAGGTCTACTCTGTTAAGAGCTTGACCTACACCATTTAGTGTGCACTTGGTTAAGAGATTTACAAAGGATTGTTAAATCCACCTTCTTAAAGGATTTATTCTATTTGCTACACTTGTTAGAATGTAGTCAAAAATACTTATTGACTTGAGTATATGCAATCTACAATTTTTGAGTACAGATCCATTAAAGATTACAATATAATGTGTCACCTATAGTGACTGATTAATACCTTTGTTCTCCTCGGTAGCCTTGAATCTTGTTCTTTGTAACTGATTCCATCTTTTTTGGTTCTTCTGCATAAAACTTTGTCTCTGATCCTTAGATATGCTCTCCGGCTACAATCATCATCACATCACATGTTCTGATTGATTTCACATCTATTTATACAATGAGTTTGACCTAAATGAGTTTCACATATTACAATGATAACTCTATGATCAAATTTTTACAACTTGACCTTGATCTCCTAGTTTGCATGTTTTCAATCAGTTAGACTGATTAAAACAATTATACATGCTTTACTTGTCCCTCAAGAAATGGATTTAAAGCTAATCAAAAAGATAAATATAAAACATGAGTGTTTTATCTAATGCATAATTCAGATCCACATTTCATGGAATTATAATGTCTCTCGGTAGACTGGTGCTCGGGTTGCTCTGTAATATGTCTTTTGGGTTCCTTTGTTATCTATCCTGTTGGGTTACAGTGTAATCTTCTTGTCGGGTTCCACTTCAACATTTTTGGGTTGCACTAGTAAACTGTGTCATCAGCTTACACTATAATAATTATGTTGGGGATAGTGTACTTAGCATTTTTGGTGACCTCTATAAACTATTGTGTCATATTGCACTAAACCTGTCTTTCGGTGTTGGTGTTACCGATGGTTCAAAACTATTTCTCCTTTGCATACTAATGGAAAAATGTCTTCAGAAGCATGAATGAGTTGGTGAATAATGTAGAATGAAAATCTTGACATTTCATCTTGTTCTTGTCAACTTTTATTCTCCCTGTAGCTTTCACTTTTTACTCTAATGGTTGTTCACATGATGCTTCCACATTGACCCAATGTTTTCCTTTAATGCATTATTATATCTCTGTTACAAGCCAAATTGTACACTGCTGTTTATTTTCATCCATGGCACGAATGTACTATTACATCACTATTTTTTACAACTATAAGTATGGATCTATGTACTTCATACTTTTGAATTTTAAAACCAACAAGCTATGCATTCATTGATATATTTTCTGAAATTTTTTTCTTAAAAACATAACATGCATCTCTTTAATTAGTTCATACGCTTTCATCTATAGCTCTCTTTTCACAAATCTGATTGTTTTTTGCACATTAATTTCTGCTTCTCATTCCAAGTGTCTACAAATAAAGACTTTCTTTTCTAATGATAAAGGATATAATTGAATCTGACAAAAGATCAGATACTTATCTTAGTGCAGCAATGAATGGTTGATTGCCTTGTTTTGATGTCAGGTTACCTCTTCCTGTAGCTTACTGTTCCTTGATAGAATATGTTTCACCTTTTTTTTTGCAACCATTCCTGAGATGTATATGTACTTCTCCTTCATAGATGACCACTTTATGGCTCCATTCATATTTTGTTGATACTTTGAGACATTAATAGTGAATGTTGCTCATTAATGGATTTAGGAATGTTATTCCTTTGCTAATTTTTTCCAGAATGTAACAGCAAAAAATGTAAATCTGTTATTCTTCTAATAAATACTTGTGTTAGTATTAGATAACATGAACACTTTTATTCTTTTAACATCACATATCTGAATTGTTGAATCTGAACTTTGTATAACCAACAACTTCTTTCAAGTTAATTTGAAATGATGAATGTCAGAAGGTTTTATGCATGTAACCATACGTCCCTTTAACAACATAATTCTTCAAAAAACTTTATGATTCAGCCAGAAGGTCTCATGCCCAAAACTTATGCATACCCCTTCAATAGCCTCCTCTAGTCCTATGGTCTTCGCCTCTCCATAACTTCAGTTGAAAATTTTCACACCTGTAATGTATGTGTGTCATTTCAACAACCTACTTAGTCTTCAAGTCTTTGCCTCTCCATAACTTCAGTTGGAAAGTTTCATGTATGTAATGAATGCATGTCCTTTAAACAACTTACTTGGTCTTGATACCTGAATCTACACATGAAGCAAACAATATTAGTATAAAAAAATGATTTTCTCCCTTCTCCTTTGCATATTTTAATGCTTTATTTTCTTAAGCACATTGATATTCATAGAGTAATATAGAGGTATTAGGAAAGTTTCTATTGCTCAGTTCTTCTAAACTAGCTCCTTGACCATTATATCTTGCAGGTTTGTCAAAGCTGGAGATGTGGCCTAGATCTTCAATACAAAGTCAAAGATTGCTCCCCTATACAGGCAATGGAGGCTTTCCCTCTATCTCTTTTCTTCTTTGATATTTACAATGTGTTTATTCAGATAGGGTATTAGGAGTTGCTAGGGCTTGTATGGATTTGAATGCATTGTATATATTCTGTATAATTAAAATCTAAACATTATCATTGCACCTTTGAAAAACAACATTTGAATAATATGTGATAAAAAAATGCACTGTCTTTGTACTTGTATTTTAGATATGAATAATAGTGAACACATTATCAATGTTTTCTGCATTGTGTACTTTATTTTTTTGCATTGAATCAATTCTACAATTTTAGAACAACAGTTACCTGATCACATAATTCAATGTAGAAGTAGTTTCAACTTATCAATTTAGTATGCAAACTAAATTGGTAATAATTATCACATAATTGTTTTATGAATTCACTTATCTGAATAACTACTGGTTTGTCTTTTGACCATGAAACAGTACCTCTATTGCGGAGGAAATTTTGGACATAGAATAAAATACATAGTAGTAGGGCACCATACTAGAATGACTGCCTCTTAAGTCTCTTTATCCTTTCCATTTTTGTCAAAAACTGACTTCTGATCATCTCACATAGATCATATACTGAATCATCTTTGATAATCTAATAGGCAGCATGGATAGCACCACCAGACACACTGTTAGCTCGACTAGAATGGTAAAATCTATAACCTATCACCATGGATGCAAAGAGAACTTATTTATCTTCAATATGGTCAATTTTCATTGCTCTGATGTTTTTTTGGATTTTTTCAGTTCAGTGACCAAATGAGTTTCCACCGTTCTCAATGTACGTTCCAGTGCATGTGCACAAAATCTTGTAACCCTATGTATCACTGTCTTGGAAAACTTGTGTGGTCTATCCAGCCATATGAACTGATCATGTACTCTTCTTACCACATACCGAATCTAATCAGGATGGAATTCAATGGGAATATTTACTGCATATGTTAAACCCTTTGTTTGTAGATGTTTATGTTCATCTTTCAACATACCATTGATTCACATACCCTTGTATTCTTTCTTTATTGAGTCAGATCCCAGTTCTTTGATTTTGCAATGGATATAGGACCAACTATCTTCAATCAACATCACTCACTGAGGAATAGTGGATAGGGCACCTAACATATCAATCTCAATCACTTTGATTGGATGTTGTTTGAATACAAGTCGAGGCTCCTCAGTGATGTTAGCAAGAACTAGAGTATCAACATTTTTTTCCATTATGATCAACTGCAACAATGCACAAATCTAACAACATACTAAAGATAATTTGCAATACACCGGTTAGGGGTTCACAAAAACTAGATATGATTTAGGTCAAAATCTCAATCTCAAAAGTAACCATTGCACATTGTATCTTAAGATAGCTCTTGAATACTCAAATGAAAGTAAATGTGTGAAATGAAGTTACTTTTCCTCTATTTAACATTAATAAATAGATGTTGCATACTTCAACAATAGGGATAGTTTCATGTCATTGGTTGACATGTATCCACCGATTGGTACTCAACCAATAGTAATGATTGATATTAAATAGATATTAACCATGAAATCTCAGTGTGGTCTACACACAATCACAAAAACAAAATCATAGAAATTTACACCATAATATGCATATAGATCTTTCCCGCTCATGAATCTAGGGGATCAATAATGGATTTGTCTATAAGTGCCCCCCTAAGAAAATAATATTCTTAGTTCACTACTGTAATCTCCACTCTTCCTGAACTTGTGGAGTGCTCAATCAACTCAGAAGAATTTAGTTCACCTTTCTTCACCCATGTCTTCTTCATATCACTTCTGACTTCATCAACATTGGTAATCTTCTTTCCTTTCCTATTCTTTGACCGTCGAGAAATTAGTTCCTAAACTGACAGTATCTAACCAGATGACCTATCTTATGATAGACAAAACATGCTATGTTGGTTGAATTCCAAGGACCAACATTACCTCTCAGATTTCTCATTCTACAATTTTCTGCTAGGTGTCCATAGTTTCCACATACTAAACATGTAGTATTGAATTGTCTTTCCTTTCTAATAGTATTCACCAGTGTGATAGGTGACCTAGGTGCATACACTCTTGAGGTCTATAATTTCCATCTTTGTGACCATATTTGTTGCAAGTAAAGCAATATCCATCAAATTTACCATTGTTGGATCTACTGCTAGACCTAGATCTACACTCATATGTAGTATGACCATACTTATGACAATTATAGAAATAACCATTAAAATAGTAAGGTTTATTCATCAATTTTCTCCTACACACATTTACAGTATGACCAGACTTTCTACAGTTATAACAAGTGGGTTTGTTAGGTTTCTTACCTAATTTGATTGGATCTACCTTCTTATCTTTCTGAGTCTCCTTAGGTTCATATTTAGAGGACTCGCCAATTTCAAATGTTCATTCTCCTACATATCCAAGATCGATTATGTCTCTGTGTCTTCTTGGCTCTTCAGTTGTCCATCAAGATTTTGTGAGCTTTCATTGTATTGCTTCATCTTTTCATTTGCTTCTTTCTCAGTTTTCAATTCCTTCTCATTCACCTCTCTAAGCCTTTCATTCTCAGCTATTACTTGTAGATTCTCTGCAGCAGTATCTGTTACCGATTTTTGGTACCAAGACCAATCAGGTTTTCAAGCCTAAAACCTTGCTCAAATTTATAAAAAACCCTAAAAACCCTTAGTCTTCCAGTGTTAAACGATGAGTTCAAACCCTAAGCCTTGGCATTCTATTTCACTGTTACCTTTTTCCATTCACTTAAGGCATGTGTTTTAATCTTGGTCGCCTCGTCGCGTTACCCCGAGCGAATATTCCATATGTCTCCCTGACTTTGCATTTCCCTTATGTCGCGTGGTCTCGTAATGAATCAGAATATTCCTTCAGTGTTTTGAGACTTAGCGATTTCTTCTAGTCGGGTAGTCGCGGGACAGTTATGTCATAAGGCTTTATGAAGATGGGACCCACTGCTCAGTTGGGTGATCGCGACAGTTTCTTAACAGTTATGAAGGTGTTCTCAGACTTCGCGACTACTTCATGTCGCGTTATCACCAGATCAGGTCAAAGGTAACAGTTAGATCAGGCCGTTAGTCACGTGGTCTCGAAATAGAGCAGCGGTTAAGAGATTATTTCTGAGACTTCGCAACTAACCGTTTGTGGTCTGTAGTAATGCTTAGTCGGGATGTCGCTAGAATAGGATGATGACTCAGTTCTCCAGTACGCAATGAATGAACCAATGACTATGCGACATGTGTCACAAAGCGGATAGATGTTAAAATATTTTCGGGTGGTCGCCAGAAGGAAAAAGAGCATTCAGCGACAACGAGACTAAGGGCACTTTCCTTTCAGTCGCGAGGTCTAGGAAAGACTTAAGGGTACATTCAAATGTCTAGCGATTAAGCGCTAGCCGTCAGATGAAAAGATCAGAAGATCCAATGGTGGTCGCGAAGTCTGACAAGAAAGGTGCTCTAAGGAAGAAGTCCTCCCGACCTAGCGATTAAGGTTTGTTGCAAAGTCGTTAGAAGCAGAAAAGGTGCACATAAGACCTGTTACGGTAAAGTTAAATGCTCAGAACTTATATCCAGCGACTGGGTGACTAGGCATTGTCACGTAGTCTGGAAACAGAGCTTAAACGTTCAGCAACTGGGAGATCACCGTAAAGGTTAAGAGAAATAGTTAGTCGCAAGGTCTGGGAATGAATAATGAGTTAATGTTAACTCTGCGTGACTATGACTTCAGTTATGTCGCAGGATCACCAGATCGTGACTCAGGTTAGCCAAGGGTAAGAAAGCATGTTGTCGCCAAGTCTTGAGAAGAAACCATGGTTAGTGACAGAGGCCCACGACAAAGAGACTTAATGCAGTCGCCTGATCCTGAAATTTAAATAAAAAAGAAATGGCGGCAGTTTTTGGTGTGACAATGTGAATCACTCGGTGACCAATCACAGGCTTTTATTTTGATCACTGTGCAAAAAATGTAGCAGCAATGTAGACAGAGCAAATGAACTGTTAGAGTAGAATTTTTTAAAGGGATTGATGGTGCATTCATTTGCTTTCACCGTGTTTTCAGTTTCAGAACCCAGGTTGTTAAGTTTGCAGAAAGATTAGATATTTTCTCAGACGCTGGAAATCAGATATTTCACAGATGAAAGATCAATTTTGAAAGGTCAGAGGATGCATTTTTGGGGCTGCAGAAAAGTTATTACAATTCAGAGACTTTTGTGACTCTTTTAGAGGGATAAGACTACTTCTGTGGAGGGGCATTTATGTTGATATTTTTGGGATGACTTGAAGGGCTAAACAGTGGCTGGACAGGCCAAATCCGATCCAGAAGTTATTGCTTTCAGAATGCATTTGGCTTGAAAAATGCATAAATATGAGTTGAAGACTCATTGTAAAGAGGTTCTTCTTCCCTTTGGCTTGCGGTTTTTGTAACTTTTTCTAAGTTCTTGACAGAAGCAAAAGAGATTTTGTAACCCATTTCAGAGAAATATACAGATTTGTAACACCTTTGATTGTGAAAATAGCTTATACCTTCCTTTATTAGTCTGTTATTGTGTACTTAGTGATTGGTACAAATTCTATGATGTTCTTTGTCCTTAATTTGTATCACATATCAGTGTCTTTATGCAGTACTTCATGCTTGTTTGCAGGTTTTAAGTTGTGCTGAAGTCGGATTTTTCCCCAAATTGTGAGAAGTCTTTCTCCTTTAAGGGGATTGTCGTTATTGGCCTTCTTATAAATTGATTATGTAGATAGTATGATTTAGTGGGGTTGTGTAAGAAAGCTTGAAGTAACTAGTACATTGTGTGTCAGGTTATTTGTGCATTTCTCAGATATCTTCTGGTGCATCACCTTTTAGGATATAGCTTTCTTTTTT
>MU226438.1:408767-436368 GCA_018584345.1 Thuja plicata
TTTAATCATGAAATAATATTGTATTCATTTTCTTTTATGATTTATTGTTTGTTTCACCCATTTCTCTATATTAATTCGAGGGTTTGATTCATTCCATCATCGTATGTATGCATTGCTAAGCTTACATTGCATGTATGCATTGCTAAGCTTACATTGCATGTATGCATTATTAAGTTTACATTGACGGTATGCATTGTAAGTTTACATTTACTGAATGCATTGTTAAGTTGACATTGGCTGGATGCATTAATCTTATATATACTGTGACATTGTGCGTTTGTTAGAGGCATTCAAATTTTCATGTTCTCACATTATACTATTTTCAGTTAGTTATTTCATGTTTTCATAAATCAAGCTAGTGTTAACTCTATGTGTTATTTACATGCCTTCAAATTATACTATTTTGAGTTAGTAAGGTGTTCACAATATTCATTAGTTTATGAATTTCATACACTTCACAATCCAAGCAGAATGCATATAGTCAATGTTTAAAGAGAAATAGATTTACTCAATGTTTCAAGACAAAGGCATATAGTCAATGACAACTTCAGAATGCATATAGTCAATGTAACTCTGTACATATACTCAATGGAAACTTAGAATACAAATTGGAAAGCATTTGTATGCATATATATGTATGCGTAAATATGTATAAATAGATATGTATGCATAGATATGTATGTATAGTTATGTATGTATGCTTAGATATGTATGTGTAGATATGTATGTATGCATGTATATGCCTATAAGTTTGTGTTGTATACAAAATTGAATTGATGAAGCCTTCATAAGAATCACAAATAAATGGCCAGCAAGTGTACTATGATATGACCTATTCTTTTCCACTCTATTTTCATATTCAAACTTATCAACCACAAATGAATGCATGAATTCCACATTCCAATTCTTCTATAAGAGGCAATTTCTACTACCATTTTTATTACATTTCATTGTGTATTCTCTCAATTTGCACTATTTATTTGTTGTTACTTCTTTATCCTTGAGAACATAATACTATTTTTTCTTGGAATATATATCCTCTTACAATGTTTTGATTAAAACTTCATTAATTAGAGGCATTCAATTTTCATGTGGTCACATTACACTGTTTTGGTTATTTATTTCATGTTTTCAGAAGTCAATCTAGTGTTCACTGTATGTGTTACTTACATGCCTTCAAATTATATTGTTTTCAGTTACTAAGGTGCTCACCGTATTCATTAGTTTTTGATGAGCATACACTTAATAATTATAGTGGAATGCATAGAGTCAATGTTTAAAGTGAAATGCATATACTCCATGTTTCAAGACAAGGGCATACAATCAATAACAACTTTAGAATGCATATAGTCAATGTAACTCTATACATATGTATATATAGACATGTATGAATACATATGTACGACCGTGTGCATAGATATTTATGTATGTATGCATAGATTTGTCTCAGTTTACACTGATTATTTAATGATATTTTCATCCTTGAGTACAAAATTCTATTTTCCCTTGGATTTTATATTGTCTTACAATGTTGTGCATGCGTTATTTAGATGATAAATATATGTGTGATTGCTACTTCCACCAGTTGTTACAAAATTTTGTAGGTATGAGAGGCAGTGAAGAGTTGAGTCAGGTGTGCAAATGATATCAGGTCCACGTAATTATGGGAGGCATTGAAGGTTCATCACGGTGTGCAGGTGAAATTAGGCACTTTAACTATATTTTTCAACACTCCAATTTCAACTGGGAAATCTTCACCTTACAATGTGACATTATTTTGTTTTATGTCATAATATACATTTATCTTACTTTATTTCATGCTTCCATCACTCCCTATTTGGAAGGTAGGGTTGTAACACATTACAACTGCATCATAGAAGCCACCAGCCGCATACAGGTAAAGTCTTATTGACTTTACTAAGGCTATGAACCGATGGACTGGTTTTTTTTTTTTTAATGTTCATTTTAATTATTTTAAAATTTTTTTATCTCTTTAATATTGTTAGTTATTATTGTCAACTTCATTATATCTATTTCTCATATTTCAAAAGTTCATGTTGTTAGTCAATTTAGCTTACTACTTGTTAATCATATTTTTTATATTGAAATAATGAAATATTTTTGAAATTGATTCATTGTGTTGTGTGGACTTGATTTTTAATTGTTGCTAATTGTGCATTGGTACATTCTTTGAAGTCTACTCAATACTAGTTTTTGAACTCTATTCAATACTTCAATTTATATTTCTCATATTCCTCAATTTTATTAATCGCATCACAAGCACCTTGCTATCAAAGTCTCTCTCAAAAATAGACATGGATATACAAAAACTACAAACTTAGGTTCCAATTATAACAAATGCTTCCATTATCATCATTATACATCATATGAATAATAGGTAGCATCCATTATGAGATTCACAATTTGGATCAAAGTCTCTCTCTAAAATATACATGGATAGACAACAACTACAAATTCAGGTTCCAATTATAGCAATTGCTTCCATTATCATCATTATAAATCATATGAACAATAGGTAGCATCCATTACGGGAGTCACAATGTGTATCAAAGCCTCTCTAAAAAATAGACATGGATATAAAATAACTACAAATTAGGTTCTTATTATAACAACTACTTCTATTATCTCAATCATATCATTAATAGCTTTCATTAGGAGATTCACAGTCAGGATCATATTCTCCATCCTCTATGTTAGATGTGTTGTCTCATTGTCCAATATCTAACTCTAGAAATATAGCATCAACTGATGGTTGAGGTGGCTCTTCTTTCTAATAGAGAGATTTTCAAACATGTAGCATTGGTGGTGAGGTGAGTTGGGTGAAATTTTTCCTCCTTGAGTTGCTTGAAACCTTGTAAAGATCCATACTGGCTAACATTTCCTTGTCCAAACATGAAACCATTCAAGTCAGAAATATGATCTAGTTTACATGGACTAAACTGTCTCACAAACCATCAATTTATTAGATTACTTTTAGTGGACAAAATTGCCATTTTAAACAAAAATGAATAAAAACTGAAATCAGTAGGAAATTCATAATATTCAACTGGAAATGGTCCCTCAAAGAAAAGTTGAATAACTGTTGCATGATTATTCAACCATTCCTCTTGATTTTGGATAGCAGTGGTTCCTTGGATAGAAACACTCCAATCTTGTGAGAGAATGACTTCAAGTAGAGGTTGTCAATTTCTTCCATACATGTTGACCAAATAAGTTTTAACTTCTTCATCAATTGTTTGTGGACAATAATATAATATTAGATGTTCTTGGGAAAGTTTTGTACTTGCATACCCAAATTTTATGCATTGTTGATCATAGTATACCAAATGCTGATAATGTAGATTATGGTTGTATCATCCATATCCTATTTCGTGACCATCACAAAGAACCTTTTCCTTAATCATGTTGCCTACTCTCTTTTATGTCCTATCAACACCTTCCCAGGTCAGAAAATTTGCAGAATTATGAAATACGATGACTTAATCAAATTTGATTTTGTATTCCAAATTGTCATTGTCTATTTTGTTTATTGTTGACCTCATATGTATCTTATTCAATTTTTTACTCCACTTTTCATTCTTACTTTGTCATCAAGTGTACGCATTCTTAAGTCAATATTGAGTATAAGAACACTATGACATTTGACTATATGCATTGTTAAGTTGTCATTGAATGTAAGCCTTTTTCTTTAAACATTGACTATATACATGCTTAATTTTTTATTGAGTATAAGAACACAGTGACATTGACTATATGCATTCTTAAGTTGTCATTGATTGTATTCCTTTGTCTTTAAACATTGACTATATGCATTTCTCTTTAACATTGACCATATGCATTTCTCTTTAACATTGAGTGTATGCATTTCACAAATATAGTTAAACATGGAACACAAATAAATCAGAATATACATAGGTGCAAAATACATAGGTGGTTCAGTCATTCTTTTGGAGGAAAACATAAATCTTAAATCATAATACAAGTTGCATTATGAAATTCCCCTTCACAAATAAGCAAGGATACTCAAGAACTACAATTTAGGTTCCAATTACACAACTGCAACAACATTACATCGTTTACTCATATCATATGGCACAAAACTTACATCGTATGGCACTATCATCATTTCTTTTCACATCACACTATTACAATTAAGTACAAAAGAGCAAAAAATTATGTTGCCACATTGTTCAAAATTTTACACTGGGTACAATACCCCCTTAATTCCATAAACAAAAACATATTTGTGGTATACTTCACCATATATTATTACAATTTAGTACAACAAAGCAAAAAAATGGGCAACCACATCAATCAAAATTTTACAATGACAACAATTGACCTCAATTTTCCATAAATCCCAAAAATGGACGAGGAGTCTCGTATCCACTGCCATTATTCTCTCCCCCACTAGTAGGAGATGTCACTTGATTAGGATTTTTTTGGTTGAGATTTACTAGTTGAGCGAGAAATGTGTTGCTTTGATCATGATTGGTTGCCATCTGTGATGAGGTTTCAGGGGTACTCCCTTGTTGTGCATTAACGTTTCCTGCTAAGGTCGGGGCAAGAAGGTTGAACATGTCAAGAAGAGTTGAGTGTTGTGAGGGTAGAGATGAGGTAGGCGTATTGACTGTATTTTGGGTAGGTCATTTAGGATGATTTGGATTTTCTTTTCTTTCTTTCCTACATTGTTTCTTTTGACGTGCCTTCTCCTTTGCCTATTTTTCTTTCTCCTCAGTTTCTCTCAGTCTTTGTTCTTGCCTATGTACCCTCATTACTTTTTCTACTACCGCATTTGCCTCTATTTTAGCTTTCCTCTTCCTCATCTTCTCCTTCTTGCGTTCTGCATTCTCCTCCAATTTCTTCTTCATCTGTTCCTACTAGTGAAGTTGTCCAATGTACTTATCAGATATGAGTCTCTGTGACTTTCTTCTTACATGAATCACCCCTGAATGAGCTCCACATGTGGATTGTTGCATTCTTTACATGGTAAGTATGAGGAATTTGATGATATTGCTAGTTTTTTGTTCGATCTCAAATGGTGTGCATGACACTAAGTCAACATCATGGTCACTTGTGTAAAGTCCATCATCACAGATTTGACTATCCGGTTGATCCCAATTTGAGGCATTTGTAAAGTAGTGAACCACCTCAGCTAGGTCAACATGTGGTGGTGAGGGAATTGAAATAGATTCATCCTCCTTTTCATATTTTATGGGTTGACCAATATTAGTGGCTGCCTCATGCATCCAATCATATGCATCAGCTTGAGTTGGCAAACTCAAGCCATATGCACCGCCCATTCCATCATTACTGGATGCTTTCTCATCATTTGTTTTAGGTTGGGATGGTTGTGGATACAAAATTAGATCCTCAAATGCATCATCTGATGTCTCTTGATTTCTATCATTGTACCTTCTCACAAAACTATCAATTGTATCTTCATTGTAACTATTCATTTGCATAAATTCCTCCACTAAAAATACCTCTCCCCCACCTTGAACTGCATTTGCACCACCATCTGATTCCATTTGAGGCTCAACTAATTGTGGTTTATTGTCATCCTCTTGAAGAATGAAATCCTCACTTGGCCTCATATCATTCACTAAGGTAGTCTGGTTGAAAGACTAGATGCCTGTCCTACGAAACCCACTTAATACCTATGAGAATGCTTTGCTGGCCAGAGTTGCCAACTCTACACGTCCAATTTCAATCTGAGGGTTGTTCTCCAGCCACACGTTCCTATTCTGTTTGAAGTATGTTTTAAAAGGATAAAATATGCTCACATCCAATGGTTTTAACTTGTGGTTGGTATGTGCGGGAAGTGTTAGTAGGTCTATTCCTAGACGTCTTGCTTCTTCAATTGTCCTCCATGCCAAGTGGTTGCTATGACCATCAAATATGAGTAGTGCCCTATTTGAGGGAGAGACCCCATCGAGGATGGTTCTAGAAAAGTGCTCCACTAGATTGAGAAACAACTCCTTCTCCATCTATGTGTGTTCGTGTATTGACATGCATGCCCCTGGCTTGCAATTGGCAATGTAATTTTTTATGTGCCTCTTCGCTTTGAACAAGTAAAATCCAAGTATGCTCAACCTAGCTGCACTCACACATGCAAGGATAGTGATCAAATCCCTACTCTTTAAGATGAGATGTGGGACATTTCTAGCTCCCAATCATGCAATTACTCTCATACCACAGTTCCTTCCATCTTGCACGCCTGTTTCATCATAGTTCCAAATTTTGTTGGAGTCATAGTGGTTGAGGTTGTACATAGTTTCTAGGTTATCATAAAAATAGACTACAATTGAAGGATGGACCATTATAGCCCTACCCGTGTCCACTCCTTCTGTTGTTCTAATTATCAGCTCTGAGTGGCGGTGTTTGAAACATGTCCACCATGATCTCCCTAGCAAGCCATTGGTGAATGGGTTAACCCTTCCTACAGTAATTTGTGCAATAACTATCTGCAACTGAGGAACTTATAGGCCATGCTCAATATCTGTGTGTCCTTGCACCACTATAGACCTTCTTCCTCATCTTCAGTAGTTAAAACTATTTTGGCCCCCTCCTCTTAGGGACAATTGTTCCCATCAGCCACACCCTCAAGCTGGAAGCAGGTGTCTTCCACTTCTTTGTTGCAACCCTTACTGATATCTCACCTTTTTCAATGCTTCTAACTGCAGCATCCATGTCAGCAATTTTCCACTATCTTATTGGGGCTGGAGGGGCCTAGTTAGTTGAGGCCAACTCCCCTCCATTCCCGTGTTGTGTATTCACTTCTTCTGCATTGACAACATAAGTATTAATCATAACTTCTTCTGCATTGACAAGAGAACCATTATCAACATCTTCTACATTGACCTCTATGTCTTTGAAATGCACACCACGAGTTACTCTTTTATTTCTCTTCCTAGTGTTTATTATCTTTGACTTTCGTTTACCTGCCATGGTTTTGACTTAAGTTGCAACCACTTTCTTTATATCAAAATATACCACTTACCACATATCTGGGTTTACTTGTTTAAATTTAAGAGTTCTTGTTAAACCATTCACATGTATTGAAGTTTGTATGCAAATATGTGGTTGTAAGTACACATTCATATATTTATGTATGTATGTGTGCAAAGAAATATGCCTATGTGCACATGTATGTATCTATGTATGTGAATGTGTACGTATATTTGTGTATGTAGTGCACATGAGGTTTTTATTTTAGTGAATGTGAACTTACAATGCATACAGTAATGTACGCTTAAGAATGCATAGAGTCAATGTAAGCTTGGAATTGAATACATTCGATGATTACAGAGAAATGCATAGAGTGAATGAGTAAAGAGAAATTCATAAAGTCAATTGTAAACTTATCAATGCGAAGACATTCCATGTAATAATTTTAGAGTATGATTAAAAAAATGATGGACATAATCAAACCCTCAATTGAATACAGAGAAATGGTTGAAACAAACAAGAAACCGTAAAAGCAAACAAATACAATAACATTTCACAATTAAACTAGCAGATGAATACAATAAGCTAATTTCATGATTAAACTAGAATATTTAATCATATTATCGACAATATACCCTATTTATTTTTACATTCCATGTAATAATGTCATAGTATCATATAAGACAAATGCATACAGACAATGTTATGTCAACTTAAGAATGCAAACATTAGTTATAGAGACAAACAATTCAATGTCAACTTAACAATGCATATACTCATTGTAAGCTTAGCAAATGAACTCAATCAGTGTGACAAAGAGTTCAATGTCAACTTAAGAATGCATACAGTCAATGTAAGCTTAGGAAATGAGTAGAATCAATGTGACAAACAATTCAATGACAACTTAAGAATGCACACAGTCAATGTAAGCTTAGCAAATCAAAGTGGTGGACCGAAACCCTCATCACATGCAGATAAATGAAGTCGGCGGGTAGCATTTGTGGGATAAGAATTTTTGAGAAATTGGTGTAAAGAATGGTAAAAAACACAATTTTAGGGCTCGCGGTAGTTAGGTTATGACCCTAGTTTGGTTTGTTACGTGGTCGACGATGAGCAAGGAATGTGTAACCGAGGTTTGTTATGGGGTGTCGGTTGATTTTGAAGGGTCCTTGGATGCATATTAGTATATGAGCCCTTGATTAACGTAAGAGTGCAAGTGTTTATATTAAATTACAATCCTAACGTGAATGTTGACATAGTGAGTGGGCCCACATTAAAAACATCTTAAAATTATATGTATACATGTTTATTAATGCATATTGTGTACACTTTACTATCACAAAACAATCTAATATGAAGGCATGTAAGTGATGCATACAGTGACCAATACCTTGATTTATGAAAGACACTCCTAATTATGAAGTTTCAATGCACCTAACTAAACATATTGTGATTACCTTAGTAATTGAAAACAATATATTTGAAGGCATGTAAGTAACACATACAATGAGAACATGAAATAGTTTGATTTGTTGAAAACACGATATAACTTACTCAAAACAATGTAATGTGAGAACATAAATTATGAATGAAGTTAGAATAATGCAGATTGTGAATACCTTAAAAACTAAAAACAATAAACTTTGAATGCAGATAACTAACTAAAAACATGAATACATTGGAGTAACATAACTAATGCATACACTAAACCCTAGCTTGATTTTTGAAAGCATGAAATAACTAACTAAAATTAGTGTAATGGGAGAACCTAAAATTTGAATGCGTCTAAGTAATGCATACTGTGAACAACTTAGTAACTTGAAACAATATAATTTGAATGTGTATAACTAATGCATACAGTGAACGCTTTCTAGATATATGAAAACATGAAATTAGTAACTAAAAAGTGTTATGTGAGAACATGTAAATTAGTAATGAAAATAGTTAAAAATAGATATGAACCACCAAATAAATGGTAGCTTAGGGTACCAACCTCAACAAGAGAATAATATTTCAAAGGAGCTTTGGATTCTATAGAGAATAATGAACTGAACACAGACAACACAGAATAATCAACACACAAACATGGAATTTGCACTGAAAAAGATGGAGGAAATTGCTTCTTATAGGAATTAGTTCATTAAATTTGTGGTTGGTAAATTTGAATTTCAAATTAGGGTGGGAAAGAATCTGTCTTTTCATGCTACGATTGCACTTGCTTGGCATTAATTTGAATTCAATTTTGTAATTCATGTGATGGATTCATGAATTCAAATTTGTATTTTAATTTTGCATTGTTTATTTGCTCTATTGGTGATCCTTACACCATTAGTTGTCTATGCAGGTACAAATCACAGTTGGAGTTATTACTTGAGGATGTCATAGGATTTGTGGGTAAATGTGCAGATGAGAGCATTGCAAGTTTATTTATATTTGTATTAAAACATATTATGCACCAATAAATGTGCATATTTGTAGGTGACTCAAAATATTATGCACCACTAGTTGTGCATGTTTGTACATAAATTGAATATGTTTTGTACATAAATATAATATATTTCTATTCTTGGAGCAATCCATTGTATTTGTAATTGTAAACAATGAAGTTTTTTTAATAACAATATTACCTGTTATCTCTAAAAGATATTTTGCTGTCATTAGTTTAGTCAAAGTCATGGAATCAAGGGGAATCAATCGATAAAAGGTGATAGTCATGTATAAGACAAGTTGGTAATGCACACTGAGCCATTTGCTAAAGCACAGAGTTGACATAGTACCGAACACTTACAGTTACCGAGCAACACACTACACCGAGCGCATGTAGTACATCGAGTTGAAATTACATCGAGTGATGAAGATCACTTAACCAAGTATTGTGAAGTTACTCAACCGAGTTAGACAGTTAAACAAAAACATGATCAGATCATATTTAATGATTGTTAGAGCATTAATTATGAGTATACAAGTATTTATAATAGTTTGTTACATGATCAATGAATCAAATAAATCAAAGTGAAGATGTAAGGAAAATATCAAATGACAAAAAGAAAGTTTGTCATTTCCAAGAAAAACAACAAGTACCGAGGTAAAAGTGACATTGTCGCCGAGCTGGAAAGAAGATCTAACAGTTAAGAGAAATTTATGGCATACCTAATGCATAAGATTAAGAGGAAAAAATCATCTATATCTTGGATGAATTTTGTATGTGTAAGAGACACAAGAGGATATAGAGAAGAAGGACAAAGAGATGTTATTGTTTTTGTTGAAAAAGTTAAAGGAGTTATTGAAGAACAAAGAGCAGAGAAGAGAGCATTGAGTAGAATTTTAGCTACAACATAGCATAACAATCTTACAATTTGGGAATTGAGGTAACACATATCAGATCACATAGATTCTAAACAACATTTACATTTGATGCATTTTTATAGACATTGTTAAGTTATTAATACTATTGTATTGAGATCTTTAAATCCCAATACTGGGTAGATCTTAACCAATCTTATATTTGTAAATCCTTGAACTGGGTACATCTCTAGATGTAGAGTTTGTAAAAATCCTTTAACCAGGTAGACCTAACAAGTCTTTTATATACTCTTAACTGGGTAAGCTATTAGACATAGCTAAACTTTGTAGCTCTAACCGAGCACCCTTTATACTGCAGTTAGTGAAGGTTGTGGGTGTCATCCCCACCGCAATTTTATCCTCTAACCAAGGATTTATGCGTTACAAAAATTATAGAGTTATGAGTTCAATTGTTTAATGTTTTGATGTTATGGGTTTATATGCATTATATTACTTTTATTTCAAAGTTATGAACTCGATAATCAGCAAGCATCAGTATATGGTTAATCAGTAATTGTGGTTAGAAATTTTTTAGTGGTACTAATTCACCCCTCCCCTCTCAGTCCCGACTTTCCATAGTTATTCCAACAATTGGTATCAAAGCTTGTACTCTTGAGTTAAAGGTTTGACCACATGAGAGTTAAAGATCTTAGTCATGGAAGGTTATAGACAATTTAAGAGGATTGATGGTCTTGAATCTAAGTTAGAGAGTGCACGAGAGTTAATCATGGATCTGAAAAAGAAACTTGAGAAATATCTGAGGATAAGAAGGAAATTGTATGATGAACTAAATATTACACAACAACAAGTTGATACACTTGAGACTACATCTGAAGGAAGTGTGGCTGATGGGTGTGAGACTTCTATAAGAGAACTACTTGAAAAGAATGATTCACTTACCGAGTTGTTGGATTTGATGAAGAAATATCTTGATGCAAATAGCTTAATAATGACCAAACTGATTGAAGGTAAAAGAATAACTGAAGATGAAAAGAGAATTCTAGAAGATGACAAAAGACAAGTTGAAATAAGGTTAACTGAGAAAGATAATGAAATATTAAGGATGACCCAAGTTCACTATAATATGATTGACCAACTTTTGAATGCAAATCAAGATTGTACCCAAAAGGAATTTGAGAATCAAGCACTGAAAGATGAAATTGAAAGAATGGAAAAAAGATTGAAAGATGAGAAGGATGAAAATGAAATACTAAGAAGAAATGAAGATGTACATAAATCACTGGACAAAAAGGTTAAGAATCAGAAGCAACTGAATGACAGATCAGGAATTGGATTCAATGAGAACAAGACTACTGAGAAAGGAGAATCATCTAATGCATAGAAAGATCAAGGTACTGCACCCCACCAAAACTAAAGAAGCCAAGCTATAATTATTGTGGGAAGCCTGGACACATTGCTAATGTTTTTAGAAGCAAGAAAGGTAAAGTACAAAGTACACCTAAATTTGATGGTTATTGATTTAGATGTGATAAGTATGGACATCAATCTTTTGAGTGTAGAACCAACTTTACTAACAACACAAGGAAACCTAAGTTTGATGGTTACTGCAAGAATTGCAACAAGTATGGTCACAATACTGAAGAGTGTAGATCAAAGAAAAGAAATGATAAATGGATGCCTCACTGAGACAATGCAAATTAACTGAGAAGGCACATTTATAACATGAGATTATAACACAAGGATTTCATGCTTATCTTGTGGAAGATATGGAAACATTGCTACAAATTGCATATTGATGCACGAAATGTATAACAAAAGATCATGGAGGAACCCTGGCATGGAATTTTTCCATTGTCATAGGGTAGGACACCTAGTGAGAAACTAAAGATATTGAGGAAATGCACTGACCAAAGATGAATATACAAAGAGTGCACCATCTATTGTTGAAGAAATAAGAGAATAGGTGAACAAAACATGGAGGAGAAAGACTCAGGAAGATCAAGAAAATTGACAAGGGTAAGCTCACTGAGCTAACCAAGGCACAATGGGATGGAAGGGGAATGAGAATATCTACCGTTGAGGATCCTGAGTTAAGGTATGCATGTAACATCATATCTTACTGAGTGTTTCAATCATCCTGAATGGATAGTGTACCATGTGGAACAGTAGACCTGGCATATAAGATAGTGAAGAAAGGAATTTAGATTGATCTTTGTGAAGTTTTCTGAAGTAGATAGATGACAATATGAACACAATCAGGAAGGCGAAGACCAACACATTGAAATTTGGCTCATTGTTGGTATGTATTTTCTTTTACTACTAGAATTCATTTCCCTCCATTGGAGGTGTAGTATGGAAAAATGATAGGCCAGTCATTTATCAAATACATGAGTATATACAGAGTCTAGGAAACAACTTTGATGAAATCTTTGAAATTCCAAGCTAGAATGCATAAAAGATACAGAGTTCTACCTCAACTAGTTGCTAAGTATCAGGATAAAATTTGTTTTGAAGTTGATATTGATGTTTGTATTATTAAGGTTGTTTAACCAAGAGCTAAATGGATTCAACCGATGGGATATGAGATGGATATTTATATTGGTTCAAAACAAATAGAAGCTTTATTAGCTAAACCAATAGATCCTAATGAGAAGAGGTATGAAACCTATGAGGAAGTCAAAGATAAAATCAAACAAGGTATATTGGTACCTAGGTCAATCAAGAAAGCAAGTAAAATGATTGATGCTTTATCAAAGACTCTTGGAGTTGATGATACATTGGATGAGAACACTGAGAATGAACAAGAAATTGTAGTGGTTGACAAGAAAAATTTACAATTGGCATCACCGAGTAAGAGAGGTATT
The DNA here is from genome assembly GCA_018584345.1 of Thuja plicata. Classification (NCBI taxonomy): domain Eukaryota; kingdom Viridiplantae; phylum Streptophyta; class Pinopsida; order Cupressales; family Cupressaceae; genus Thuja; species Thuja plicata. The sequence goes on from MU226438.1 coordinate 421,907, forward strand.
GGAAGGAACACTAGATCTTTGGTACAACCGAAAGAAATGAAAACTGCAGAGGTAGTACAACTAAGAGGACAAAATTATGTGAGATCTAGAGGAAAGAAACAACCTGCGAGAAAAAGAAGAAGATTATTACTTGGTAACGAGAGTGAAATGAAGTATGATGAGGCTAATAAGTCAATGCCAGTTGCAGACCTTTCATGAGTTCCACAAGTTCTTGATATTTTTTGGATGGATTAAAGAAATTAGGAGGATTTGGAGGTTTTAGGAAAGTAAAATATCAGAAGAAAAATTAAGAAGATAAGAAGAAGATTGAAGAAGCTGTTGTGATAACTTTGCTAAGATACAGAGTGACACTTATTGAACTTGCAGACAAGCTGCCAGAATATCTATAAAAAAAATTGATGCAAGATGGAAGTATTTTATAAATGTAGAAAAGGAAATGAGAGAGACATCTCATGTTCACACTATTCCCGACCTTACACCATCAGAAATTCATGAAGCAATAAAGTAACATTAAAAAAAATTCTAGTCAAGGGAAGAGCCCTAAGAATAATGAATGGAGACATACAATCAGTGGAGAAGGATACAACTACAAAATAGAAGGACATATTTCATATAGATGATACCGAGTATCATGAAGTAAAAAAGGAACAAGAAGAAACCATTGCTAATAAGATAAAGGAAAACACAAAGAAAATGGATCCTATTGATCTAACTACTGATAATGCAGAAGTTATTATTGAAGATCTACTTGAGGAAGAAGGTCCTGCAAAAGAGTTATCAAAAGATGAAGATATCATGGATACACAAGTGAACATTACCGAGTGTATGGATATTGACAATGCACCTTTGATAAGCAAAGATTCGATCATGACACAAGTACAAAGCTATATTATTGATGATACTACTAATACTAAGTTTGTACTAGACACACCAGACATGGAAACTGAGACACGTGTTGATATAGATAAGGATAAGGATGGAGAACCTAAGGCCACTAAGATAGAACAAGGAAAGAACACCGAGTTGGAACCCCCAACTGAAAACAATGGTCAGAAGCAAGATATTCCACCTACTAACAATGCAATGGATCAAAATGTACAGAAGACAACAAATACCAAAAGTGAAATGCAACAGGAATAAAATCTCAAGGAAAATAATGAAGAGAAGCTAAAATATGAACAAAAAGAAGAAGTAAAAGTAGAAGAAAGCATAGTCGATACCCATACCGAGTCACTTGATGCAACTAAGGCATCATGTTCCAAACACTCTACTGGTGAGAGCAGATTGATTGAGAAGAAGAAGAGAAAAAAGAGGAAGTAAGTCATTGATTTGAGTAAGCCAATCATCATACCGAAGGGAGACCCTAATATGATGGAGCCTAAATAATTAGCTATATATGCTGAGATTGTAGCACACAAGGCTGAACGTGAAAAGCTAATTTCAAAGAAGAAGGTAAACATACTTGAGCATGTGAAGGAAATATTCCAAGACATTGTTCCTGAAGCAACTATTGATGAATTTGAACCCCTATTGGACCAAGTTGGTGATTTAGCCAACAAATCAAAGGACCAAACAAGAATATGACTAAGTATATGTTGAAGATTCACAAGGAGAGTATGGAGAAGAAATTGATGGAAGATTTAGTGAAAGCTATTGATATTCTGAGTTATGTTATGAAGTTGACACTCAACTACAATCCATCATTTCATTGTTTCAAAAGTTCAGTATTCTTTCAAATTTTAATGTTGAAATCAAGAAGAAGGAAGAAGATATTGAATAAGAGATGAATGAGTAGCTTAATCAACTTACTACCGAGCCAGGAGCATTCCAGACATACTACTCAAAGATACAAGAACTCATGGGAGTTCAACTCTCATTGAGACAAGAGGAAGATAAGCTTAGATTGGAATTGCTTGAACTGCAAGCATTGTTAATTCCACATATCCACTCAATGCAGATACACTTAAACAAAGCCAAAGAACTAGCAAGTTTTCCAGATGTCAGCACATTGGACACCATAGTTGGCTTATCTGCAGATATTACATAATACATTGTTATACTTCAGAATCTCTAAGATACATGGGAGATTGTACTTTCAAGCATACAACAGAGGTATAAACATCATTTTGGTTAATCAGTTTTACTTTTTGGCACTTTTGTATAAAAAGGGGGATAGATATCTTATTCAAAAAATAGAAAACAAAAAAAGGGAGATAGATATACATGGAAAAACAAAAAAAGTATATATGTGGAAAATGAAAAAAAAAAGAGATATGTATAGAGAGTAACATCCGAGGGGGAGTTACAAATTTTGATGACTTTGAAGTTTTTGTGAAAAATGCCCAGCTAATGCCAAAGGGGGAGATTGTTATCTCTACAAGATATTTTGTTGTCATTAGTTTAGTCAAAGTCATGGACTCAAGGAGAATCAATCGGTAAAAGGTGATAGTCATGTATAAGACAAGTTGGTAATGCACACCGAGCCAGTCTGTAAAGCACATAGTTGAAAGAGTATTGAACACTTACAATTACCGAGCGACACACTATACCGAGTTGATATTACACTGAATGATGAAGATCACTTAACCAAGTATTGTGAAGTTACTCAACCGAGTTAGAGAGTTCAACAAAAACACGATCAGATCATATTTAATGATTGTCAGAGGATTAATTATGAGTATAAAAGTATTTATAACAGTTTGTTACATGATCAATGAATCAAATAAATCAAAGTAAAGATCTAAGGTAGAGATCAAATGACAAAAAGAAAGTTTGTCATTTCCAAGAAAAACAACAAGTACCGAGGTAAAAGTGACATGGTCACCGAGCTGGAAAGAAGATCTAATGGTCAAGAGAAATTTACAGCATACCTAACGCATAAGATTAAGAGGAAAAAATCATCTGTATCTTGGATGAATTTTGTATGTGTAAGAGACACAATAGGATATACATAGAAGAAGGAAAGAGAGTTTTTATTGTTTTTGCTAAAAAAGTTAAAGGATTTATTGAAGAACAAAGAGCAGAGCAGAGAGCACCGAGAAGAAATTTGGTTACAACAGAGTAGAGAAGAACAATGTTACAATTTGGGAATTGAGGTAACACATATCAGAGCACATAGAGTCTAAACAACATTTACATTTGATGCATTTTTACAGACATTGCTAAGTTATTGATACTATTGTTGTAATGTCCCCAAATTGATAGAGAATAAATTAATTAATTATTTCGTCCCTATTTAAAAGAAATATTATTAAGGACCTTTAATTAATTAATTAATGGGGGGGGGCACTTTTTATTTAATTATTGTCCGTAGGTGTTTACCGGGTCGGCGTTCTTTTGTAAACCCTTTGGAGTTCTCTGAAGGGGTATTTATGCCCGACATGTAGGTAGTCATAGGTATGTTGAGTTTTGATATTTTATTATTATTGCAAATTCCAGTTGGAGTTCTGGTGTGCGCAACTTCGGAAGTGAAAGACCTTCCCTATTTGGCTTGTTGCAGTTTCGATGGGATTCAACCCTCACCCTACTCTACTTTGTTCTGCTTGTATCAGATTTGGCAAATCTGAAGTACTTCATTATTCATAATATAACCTCCTCGCAATGTTCCATATCTGGTACTTCATTGTTCTATGCATCTATTAACATATGGAGGATTTCTAAGTAATTGCATTGCAGCAAAGAAGCAAACCTGAGGGGCAAACATAACACGTACGGACTTCCACACCACCATAGGAACTACCAGGTTCTACCGTAGGGACTTCCAGACCACTGTAGGAACTACCAGGTTCCACCGTAGGGACTATCAGACCACCATAGGAACTACCAGGTTCCACTGTAGGGACTGCCAGACCACCGTAGGCACTACCAGGTTCCACCGTAGGGACTGCCAGACCACCATAGGGACTACCAAGTTCCACCGTAGGGACTGCCAGACCACCATAGGCACTGCCAGGTGACACCATAGGGATTGCTAGACCACTGTAGGCACTACCAAGTTCTATCGTAGGGATTGCCAGACCACCGTAGGAACTGCCAGGTTCCACCGTAGGGACTGCCAGACCACCATAGGGACTACCACCTTCCATCGTAGGGACTCTCAGACCATCGTAGGGACTACCAGGTTCCACCGTAGGGATTGCCAGACCACCGTAGGGGCTGCCAGGTCTAGCTGTAAGGACCAGCCACACCGTACGCCCTTCAATCTTCATCTGTTTGCTGAAGAAATTGGATTAGGGGTGCCATGGGTACATTACAATTGTATTGAGAGCTTTAAACCCAATACTAGGTAGATCTTAACCAATCTTGTATTTGTAAATACTTTAACAGGGTACATCTCTAAGTGTAGAGTTTGTAAAAATCCTTTAACCAGGTAGACCTAACAAGTCTTTTATATACTCTTAACCGGGTAAGCTATCAGACATAGCTAAACTTTGTAGCTCTAATCGAGAACCCTTCATATTGTAGTTAGTGAAGGTTGTGAGTGTCATCCCCACCGCAGTTTTATCCTCTAACCAGGGATTTATGCATTACCAAAATCATAGTGTTATGAGTTCAATTGTTTAATGTTTTGATGTTATGATTTTATATGCATTACACTAATTTTATTTCAAATTTATGAACTCGATAATTAGCAAGTAGCAGTATATGGTTAATCAATTATTGTGGCTAGAAAGTTTTTAGTGGTATTGATTCACCCCTCCCCTCTCAGTCCCAACTTTCCATAGTTATTCCAACATTACCTTTTTGGTGCAAGTTGATTTGTATTAGAAACATAAACGTACCAATAGTTGTTGTAGTGTTTATTTATTAGTGACATGGTGAACGATTATTGAGTATGTAAGTAATTACTTTTCACACTTTTGTTTTGTAGGAAATGGCTATCAACATGATTTTTTCTTTTCTTTTCTTTCTTTCTTTTTTTTTTTTTTTTTGGGGGGGGGGGGTGGGGGTAAATATGACAAAAAGGTCACCGTTATTGGAACCCCTAATGGGTCATCTCCCCTAGAATTTTTTTTTTGTTCTTGTGGTACAGAAGTTGGAATGGCATATAGACCCATGATTTTTTGCATTCTCATGCCCATTTAAAAATAGGAGAAGCTAGTTTTAGGGTTTTATGTGGGATTGTTGGAAATGTGAGTGCCATCAAGATGATATAGCCAAAGCTCTGAGATGTTTGTTCCCATCTCAGGTAATTTCAATGATCTTGTCAAACTACTTTGACCTATTACAAGATTATGGTCTGCTTGTCAAATTGGCCTCACAATTTGTTAGAGAAGAGTATATTTCTGGTCAAAGATTGGACGACGCTATTCGGTTCTATGATTTGTTAAAGGGTAAGGCTTGGGTAGGTGGTCTCTTCCCAACTTGGAACCTACACAAGAAACTTTATTTTCCAAGGTTTATGGTGTTATTAAGATCAGTTTGTATACTGATAATTGTCGCTTGTTTGAGAGGGAGTCGACGATTTGTGTTGTTGTGCTTACACCACTAGTTGTAGGACACATTTTACAGGTGTTCATTTTTGTTCATCATCTATTAGTTCACTAGGTACATCACAACCCTGTGCTCACTCTCTAGCCCAAGGATGATATCCCAAAAGCTCCCAAGGTGCCAGATGTGATGACTGTGGGCTTGTCTTGTCTCCAAGATTAGAAGATGAAAGCAGTGCTTGCAGAGGAAACATGGGAGAGCTCTCACATTTCCTAAAAGAGCACTATCTTACTAGTATAAGATCAATTTTTGTAAATGATAATGGTTTTGACATTAAGCTAAGTTGGTATACAAGTCTATTGGGCGGATTGTATTTAGGTTCTGAGTAATTTTACTGGCTTTTCGTTCATTTGCAGTCCTGGTTGGGTTTATTCTATATATTTTTTTGGTTTATAGTGGCGTTTTGTCAATGCCAATTGTTTTAGGTGTCTGTTTCATGTCAAGGTGTCTGGTTTATACTAGCCTTTTGTTTTGATGCTAATTCATTTAAGGGGTTTTCTATTTCTACTACTATGGACAATATACTAGCACTTGCACCTAAAGAAAATGCAAGGATATGTCGATAGGTGTTTGATGTAAATGCATAATTGAAGGTTTAAATATTAAAAGGAAGTGCAAAAAATAGTGTAGTTGTATTGGAAAGCTCAAAAAAGTGGATTGGTGAGACAAACAAACATTCTATTTATCTTCTTCATTTGATCAGCACTTTTGACATGTGCAACTTGCATGCATTCTTCATGACATTATTAAAACTGATAAGAGAAGATCCTGTATATGCAAGCATTGTATTTACTATTGAAATGAAAATGTTCAATAAATTCTTAATGTTGGAAGATGCCTTGTGGTTATCGCAAGGAAAATCCTCCTTACCAAAATGGCACAGTGTTGTTGTCAGTTAAAATTTCATTTCTTACAATTTTTTCCCCATACCAATTTTTGTCTCTCAATATTACTAGTAACTGAGATGCATATAAATTTTAATCAAGCATTTCACTTGCAAATTGCCAAGTGATTTTTTGCTACTGCATGGTCCATCATTGAGAAGAGGAGTGTGTGGATTGTAAAGCATGGTCATAACCTTTCCTCTTTCTTTTTAAGGAACATGCTCTACAATAGATGCACATTTTTGTTCCCTTCCTCATGATAATTGATCAAAGAGCTATCCAAATATTGACATTAAAACAACTACAAATTTAAGACCAGAAGTAAGCACTTACGACATATCGTGTATCTTGAGTGATTTTTTGTTTATTGTTGATCAGAATGTATAGTATAATTATTCAATCTTAATTTTTAGTTTCAAATACTAATAATAGTGAGATTTTATAACACTCAGGAAACAACATTAATTACAAAATTTCCAACTCATCCTGGTTGCTTTGCTTGAACACCTTGTGAGTGGACAATAAAAATCTAACAATAATGGATGGCCAAACTCTTTCCTATCAAACGTGTGAATATTTTCTTGCTAACTTCATAATCCAAACTTGAATTAAAATTGGCAACATATATTTAATGAATTTGGAAATTAATTACAGTATATCCTCCCATTGCAGAGTTTTTGTCTACCAACTTCTGAAAATACTTCTTCACAACATCAAATAATTTGCCACAGTTAAAGTTTTGAGAGTACATGAATATTTTTCTATGGGTTTATTTGAGGGCCTTTCTCTACTAACTGTAAGATATTTCTTTCCTTTTTGTGTGAACAACTAAGACATTAAGTAATCATTTAATCTTCTGTTAAGGAGTGAGGGTAAGTAGTTAAGGAGTGAGGGTAAGTATACCTTCAAAATAGGTGTCTATTTTTTGCCAATATAACTAACTCTAAGGATTGAAACATTTGTAGATGTTTTAACTTGATTTTTGGCATGTCTACATCTACATCAACATCAGCTTTTCCTCTAGTTTCATTACAAATTCAATAACTTATATTGTAGTGGTATGTTGATTGCATCACTTGTTCCTCTAGTTTCATTACAGATTCAACAACTTATAAGTTATATTGTAGTGGTATGTTGATTGCATCAGTTGCTCCTCTATTTCTGTTATAGGTTCAATAATTCATGTTGTACTCTCACTTGTATTTTAGTTTGTCTTGTTTGAAAATGAATTTGAAGTTTTCTATTTCAATCACATGTCAAATTTGTATGATTTTCTTGCATCATTACTAGTTCTTGAAAGGAACCTTTCTTGTTTTTTCCATGTGTTCTCTAGTATTTAAATGGGGTATGGATAGAAGAGCTAACATGGTTTGTCTCTTCTGTGAGATGCACTTCCTTGCATTATTTCACAAAAATGCAAGAGTTAAAGTGTTTAGCACCAAGATTCCTGCACATAAATGGACAACAAGAAGTTTGTGCAACTTGTGGAAGAAAAGAAGAAGAAATATTTTCAGAAAAAGGAGGCCCCTTTGAAATGGGAGCAAAATTTGGAGGCTGCAGCAAAGCGAAAAGTAGAAGCAAAGGTCAAGGAAAGAGAAGACGTAATACCATGTTTAGAGCTCGTTGATGTTCGGGCAGTTATCCTTACAAAACAAAATGAAGGATGAGATTGAGACTGTATATTGTGCACATTTTTATAGAAATGAAAGCATTTTTGGTTTTTTATATAAAGAAAACTAAAAGAGAAGACCTGGGAAAATGTATAATAAATCAAGAACTTTAAATAGTTATTTAAATGCATAGATGATTTGAAATATAAAAATTAGCAAAAAAAACTATAGATGATTCAAACTCTAAGATCTAAATACCATTATTAGTGGCTCAAGTCTGGAAACCACTTCGGGATTTAGGGAAAAATGTAAAAGTTTACCCCAATAGTAAGCACTGTGAGACCAACGAATGCAGAGATGTCTTTAACAGGTAGTATAATAACTTAGATTTGTATAACGTTTTAATAATTCTTACCTTAACTACCAGAACTCTACAAGATGGTGGACAAAACATTACGACTATAAGAGATTAATTGTTGGGATTGTATGGAGAGGGTTTATTTCTTAGAAATATTAAATATATCTTTAATTATAGCCAACTATTTGTATCCACTAAAATTTGGCGAAAACCAGTTCAACATTACAACTATGTATCAAAGAAAGTTCGTAAAGAACCTATATGTCACACTTTTCAAAAATAACAATCTCAATTTCCAGTATCTAGAGATAATTTAGGCAGGGGTCCCATGGAGGGGGCTTGGGTTCTATTTTTGAGGAGCACGAGGTTCCATGAGATTTTTTTGGGGGGGCTAAAGGTTCATTTGGAATCTTTTCCTACAGAATAGGAGCTCCTACATTTTAGCCCTTTCATTTTCAGCAGGTGAAAATGGGGTGGGGCTGGAAATAGTCTCTCCAGCTTAGGAAAAAAAATTGCCACATGTCAACAATTTGTGGATTGTTTTCCTGCCAAAACAAAAACTAGAAAGAAACAATTTTTTTACATTTTAATATATTTTATTCATTCGGTGAATATACGCTACACAGAACAAACACAGAAAGAGGAAGAAAGGGCTACGACATATACAGGTACCATCAACATTTTTATATTTTTTTCCATATCTACTGTGTAGAATCGTTAAATATTTCTGTTGTGCACATTTTTTTTAATAGTAAATCATTAAATATTTTTGTTGTGCAATTTTTTTTAATAGTAAATCTTCTCGTGCAACCATCTTCCTACAAACCCATCTCTGCATACCATCAACATTTTTATATTTTTTTCCATATCTACTGTGTAGAATCATTAAATATTTCTGTTGTGAAATTTTTTTTAATAGTATATCATTAAATATTTCTGATGTGCAATTTTTTGTAATAGTAAATCTTCTAGTGCAGCCATTTTCCCACAAACCCATCTCTGCCTACCATCAACATTTTTATATTTTTTTCCATATCTACTGTGTAGAATCATTAAATATTTCTAAGTTTTTCTTTTTGTTGGTCTTCTCTAAGCATTTTTTTTTTTAATAGTAAATCTTCTATTGCAGCCATTTTTTGACAAACCCATTGCATACAGAGATGAAATGGGCAGAATGTTGGAAGTTTTTATATCTCTGCGCACAATGGGTATTCATGCAGCACTATGCAAATATGTCAATACTTCTGCAGTTTCTGTAGTGATGCGTAGGTGATCTTCCTAGTGATAGACTTTTCTATTTTAGATGATAGGATTAATGCAATGTCAATTGATATTGGGTAAATATCTTTGATTATGATATTCTTGATGAGACGCCCATCATTGGGTTTAGTTTTGGAGTGGATCAAAACTTCATGGAGCAAGTTGTCTATTCCTGTTATTGATCCTTTGTTTTTTTATTTATACCTTTTAATTTGTTGCAGATTATTCTTTACTGGTTTAGAATTTTTTGGGAAGTCGGGCATTTTTCTTTCTCTATAGAAATCTTTATGTGATCCTTCGACCGTTAAAATCACAAATGTTCTCATTTGATTAGGCTTTATAACCTTCCTTTGGTTATGTAGAATGTTGACCTCATTAGTAGGTGATCTTCCCAGTGAAGGCGTTGCTCATATTTGTTACCATGTAGTTGATCATACAAAGTCCCATTGGAAATATACTCATAAACTGATTTCATATAGCAGCTCAAGAACTTCACCACATTTCTGTGATTTATCTGATTCAAAATAATAATTTCATTGATAAAATCATTGATTTCTTTGGAATTAGCTTTTTTGATAGCCACAAGTTGGTAAACTGTGTCATTGCCACTGGATCCCAAGATCAAACTTGGAGCAAACTGGGCAAATGTCTTCTTTTGTTTAAAATTTTGTTTTCTTTTGTTTAGGAGACTCACTTATAACTGTCTGGTAGATACTTTTAATTTAGTTAATGTCTTCATTTTTCTGCTATAATAGCTCAAAAGGTTGTTTTGGTTTAAATGACGAGCATGTTATTTTGAAGGGGGCAGCTGAATTGTTGTAGTAAATGAGATAGTAGGATGTAGTTTTGGTTTAAATGATGAGCATGCTATTTTGAAGGGGGCAGCTAAATTGCTGTAGGAAATGAGATAGTAGGAGGTAGTTTTGGTTTTTAAATGATGAGCATGCTATTTTGAAGGGGGCAGCTGAACTGTTGTAGGAAATGAGAGAGGTTGGAGAAAAAACAATTTTTTTTTAGTGTTGTGTATTCCTAGAGACAAGGAATGAAGTAATAGTTTTTGACATATGGTCAGCAAAGGATATAGAAAGACACAATAGGTATAGCCTATATATACATTTGACTAGTTATTTCTTATGCAACTTATGTCTCTCAATCCAATCTTCTTACTAAAAAATATATTTTTTGAATGTTTATTTGCAGTGTGAAGCAAGATATATTTGTTGGAATTATCATGGATAGAAATCTACATCATCCAATACCAACATAGAGTGGTTTTAGGAGATTCACAGCAATGTTGTCACAAAATGACATTCAAGATGATATATATTCCATAGATGAAAAATTCATTGATTTTGTTCCAAGTACTCAGATAATGAATGAAACAAACATCTTTGATTTTCCTATAATTGTAGAGAGGGAAAGTGAAGAAGTAATGACCTATAATCCATTTGAGAAACAATCAAAAGTTCAAGAAAAAAAACCTATGGTTTCTTCTACACAGAAAGGAAGGACACCGTGGACCATTTCAGACACCATAGTCCTCATAGAAGCAAAGCGCAATGAGAAAGACACACTTTCCAATGGTGGACCAATGAAGAAAGCTACAACATCTACTGCAAAGTGGAAAATTGTGGAAGAATATTGTTCTCGTCATGGCGTCTTTCGAACAACAAACCAATGTCGAGACTGATGGGAGCATGTTTTGCCAGAGTACAAGAGAATAAGAGATTATGAGTTACATATTCCCTCTGGCCATGATAGCTATTGGAATATGACAAGTAGAGAAAGAGCAGAAAAAAAACTTCCATTGAACTTCCCAAATGAACTTATGGATGTAATGGAGACCAATTTTGGGACTGATAGAGCTATTGATCCTAGAAATATAACTATTGATACCTCTTACAACACTCATACATCCAGTGAAAAAAAACCTTCTCCAAATGAAAATGCTCCAATGGATGAATTTGATACAATGAATGGAGCATGTCAAGGTTCATCACACACTGACAATGAAGTTGAAAAGGGCTATACAGGGAAAAAGCGAAAGGCAACTTTGAAAACAACAGGTATGAAAGATACAATTCTTGAAAACAATAAGCTAGTTGTTTCTACATTACAACTTTCTAAAGAGGGACGTATGAAACATCATGAAAAAGACTATGCTCTAATGGAAAGGCGAGTGAGTAAGGAAGAAGAAAATGATGAAAAGCTGATCAAATTGGAAGAACAAAAAGTCAATGTGTAGATGAACCTAGTTGCTGCCCTTAATTCTATAGGTCAAGCAATGCTGAAGATTTCTGAATCATTTTCAAATGAAAAATGATTCATCTTAATATTAGTACTTATTTAGGTTAAAATTTTGTATGACATTTGCAATCATTGCACTTGCTTGTCTTGTGCACTAATGTTATAGAAATACTTGTGCTTGATTTTCATTTAAATATAAACTTTAGAATTTGATATTCCATTATCATGATATTAATGTTTTCTTTGATCAAGAAGCATTTTTGTTAGTTAATTTCTGAGTTTTGTTACTCTCTTGAAGAAAATCATGAAAAGCTTATCACTGTGAAACTTAGTGGTAGTCTTCACTTCTTGAATCAAAGTGAGCTTATGAAACTTAATCATTTTAATTTTTCATCTTTGTATGCATTCTACTTAACACATTTGTGTTGTGGTCTTATAACTGTAAGTATTAATAGGAAATAAAGACAACTAAATACTATACTATTAGGGACTGTGATCCTTGAATCCTCAAAGATCACAGGATTAATCAATTTAAATTACATTGAAGTATAGAAAGGTCTGTTATCACATGTAGCTAGCAAAGCAATATGTACAAATTCGTCTTCATTTAATAATGTTGAGATAAATTTGTATTGTCAACTCACTATAGTGTCTCTTCTCTCATTTTCCTGTTCTAATTGGCTGCCAACTAGAGATTTTGCTCATTCATGGAAGGAATTGAGATAAAACAAAAATAATCATGATAACTAACATTTATTTACAGGTCAAGAGCAGCATAAAAAATTTATCAGTTAATTGCTCCTTTGGTCTGAGAATCATTGCTATTTTGTATTTGGTATATATAGTTTCTTGGGAAAGTATGATCTGAAATATAAGCTTATGGATGTATTACCATGCTGAAGTGATTCAATTCCCATGAGATTTTAGCACAAAATAAAAGAATAGTTTACTTTCAAAAATTAATATGTATTAAAATCATTATCAAATGCACTCAAGTGGCTATTGCCAGTTATATTCCAAAAAAATAAAACATACACCATACCATACCAAATTTCGTCTTTTTGAGCAAAATATGGAGGGATAAATAGTTTTGGAACAACAAAAATCTGGAGGGATAAATAGTTTTGGAACAATAGAAGATACAAAAATTGTTTATTTTGTACTCATGGAATGACTTGGAGCATTGATTTTCAAACCTTTTTTTAAATTATCATATTGATTTGTTTAAGTCTTTAACAAATTAATTATAGATAAAGAAAGTATCAGTTTTATTCTACTAAGATTAGTACAGATCAAAAATATTCTTATGACATTTAATATTTTGTCGGTCAGTTTTGCTGCTGCCAATTACATTTATTTGTTGCTGTCTATTCTATTGTGTTTTCTTTGTGCAAGTACCACCACAAATAGCGATTGCAGAAGTCCAACAGAAAGGATGGATTTTCTTTTGCATTAATTGCAGCAAAAAGATCAAATTTGCTACACCACTGAGCCATAGAAACTCAAAATCAAAGCACACAAATGATACAAATGACAATGATCAACATAACATACTAATTAATTCTCTACAGTCCATGTGAATACTTTTAAAATATTTCTAGTCAAATACTGTGTTTTAATTAATCATTTATATATAGTGGATTTCTTATCTTTGAAAAAAAATACTGGTATATATTATGTTACTTTTATGTTCATGTTAGAATTGTATGCCTTACTTTTTTAAGTACTCTTTTAAGCCTTGCAAACTTAATGAGTTTTTTGTGCTTTATTTTTTTGCAGGGTGGACTTCAATACTGCATAATGAATTCCAGTTCAACCAAAAATATGAAATTTCTTCTTACTGTTGCATCAAATATTATCCAATTGGCATTACAAATTTGGAATGATATTCAAAATTCAAAAAGTATTCAAAACGGTTTTAAGAAATGTAGAGTAGATTTATCTGAAATAAAACAATTGTCAGACATGGAATCAGATGACGTGAAAATAGTCCTTCATGCAATCAGTTCTGAGCTTGAAAGTGACATTATTGGAAATGATTTATCTTTTTCTCAATGGGAAGGAAGAATTCAAGGTGAGTGGTATGTCAAACCACGCTCTTTACATTGGTTGAACTACATTTTTCAAGTTAGATGTGATGATGAGCGTTTTCGCAACATTTTTAGGTTGCCTTATGCATTATTTAAAAATCTTTGTGAAAATTTGAATGATGACTTGAAGCAAGGTGTAATACCATATTCATTTGCTACAAGCATAAAAAGTAGGGTACTTCCAGTTGAGAAATAGGTTGCTATTGCAATTTTACGATTGTCATCTAGAATGACAATGCTTAACATTAGTGAACTATTTGGTTGTGGAAAGTCGACTGTGGTAAGAGTTGTAAATAAGTTCATTACTGTCTGTTATATTCGATATCAAAATCATATCCAATGGCCTAGTAACCAAATGTCACTTGAGCATGTGAAAGAAGGTTTCCGTCAGAAACGAGGATTTCCAAATTGTTGTGGAGCAATAGATGTAACTCACATTCAATTTCATCTTCCACCTAATGAGTGTTCTACTGATTGGTTTGATCGTGATCATAATTATAGCATGTCATTACAAGCAATTGTT
>MU226438.1:436819-447571 GCA_018584345.1 Thuja plicata
TGATATGAATAATGTAAGCATGTAGAACTGTAAAAAAAAAAATCTTAATGGTGATTTGAATTGGTTTTGTAAAAGTTTATATTGTTTTTGTAAGTTTTGATTATTATATGAATACTAGAATTTATCTCTATAGAATTCAAATCAGTTTACATCTTCCTATGAGGATGGATGTTATATTCTTAATTTTTTTATTTATTGTAAGTTCTATAAAAATGAGTCAACAAGCTAAAAAAAACATTATGATATAGATGCAAAGTAACATATAATAAAATAAAAAAATTAATTATCATCGTAATAAAACACCATAAATTTAAAATCTTAAGCTGGTCTTCTAAAATTCATGGGACCACCAGCTTCCTTAAGTTTAGGAGCTGAAATTTTTAAACAAAAACACATTATAAAATTCATGAGACCGCTCACCCTTAAATATTCCTAAAAAATCTCAGCAATATCCAATGTATTAAACTGGGATTTCAGAATTACAAAATTATAGGTTAACAATTAAAAGTGTACCATAGAAACAGATTAATACAGTAAGCATAGATAATTATAACTACAAAGTAACCATGACAGAGCAGCGAGGGCCTTTCTAGCAAATGCAGGAGTATGTCATTACCACAGCACAAAATATTAGAAATTATATAGTTTCTAATTGTATAAATTATCAAAAGCTAATTTAGCATAGTACTACAACTTCCACTATAGAAATTTTCACAACAGTGATAGTAGTTTCTATAAAATAAAATTCAACATATTTTGGTCAACTTTTTACGGCAACGTTACAATTTACTCGTACTTAGAAAATCCATTATCTTTTACTCGGACTTATAAAAGCTACGACAAAAGTGAAATATACTGTGAACGAAAATGTAAATGACGAGGAAGTGAAGCGGAAGGGTGTTGGCAACATGGCAGTTGGAGAATTTTGCAAATTCTAGGAAAAAGATACAGTATTTTAGCTGGGTGATGCAGGTCGGAAGAAACAAGACCCAAATCTAACAGAACTTTTTAACCTTAAATCATAATAGTCTGACTTATTAAATTCATTCATAGGAAAAATAAAGGTGAATCAGTTTCATTGAATACCTAATATTTAAACATGCCGCACATTTTATAAACACGAAATTAGCAAGCCCTTAATTTTTTTTAAGGAAATGCAAAAAAATTAGCAAGGCTGCTAAAATCAGACCATCAAGACCAGCGTCCACAGTAGGCTATATCAAGGGAAATTTCATGAACATTGGATAATCTAAACGTTTAGACAACATGCTTTACAGGAAAGTAAACAAAACCGAAGCAGTAAAATTTCTCATCAAAAGTGAAGTTCGTCTACATTCACAACAAAGTCATTGATATACACAAAACCCAGAACTTCAAATCATCAGTTGCCATATGCAAACCATAACCCACGTCTCAAAATCATTAATTAGAAAATGTAACAAAAAAAGAAACATACAGTAACCGACATAAGGGCTTTGAGCAATACAGCGGAAATGCGACACAATTTGTAGCATGTGGAACAAGAAAAAGAAGAGACGCGAAAAAGCAGCAGCATCAGAAAACCCCAAATGTTTTCTGATCTCGGTTCTCTTAAAAATGCTGGTAAAATGATAAAGCGTGTGGTATTCCCCTTATTTATGGGTTGCCCCAACAAGAAATGCACAAACAAAAATTTTTTGTGGCCAACATTAGATGTAGTTGGATATTAAATGCTTCTAGAGCCTATAAAACACGATACCATGATGAAATTACAGGCAATTTCGTGCGTGCACTGCACCGTAGTGAGGCGTCCTTTGTAAATAAATACTTAAACCATTTCACAAGAATGCGCCTTCAAACAGGGCTTTGAACACATAGCTGTAAATCTACTCACCTCCCTCATGGATTGTTCGTTGGGCAGTTTAATGTTGACGTGAAGGGGAGAGATAAGTCTGAATCATACCATAAGGCAGACTTTAAATATAAGCAACCGATTCTTATGCTCCAAAAGGATGCATCTAGGAAATGTGCATCGGCTGACTTATAAAAGCTTAAATTTTGAAAGGAGAGAATTTTCAAAAACCCATACATTATTTTACTATAATATGGAGAATCCACGCTGCTGAAAGAACACTTATGTATAGATAGCCGACAGATAAGACAGTTGCTACAGAAGGTAATGAAAATGTATTGTCAGACATTAATGTTTTTCGTGCTGCTACAGTGGACGTTTAACAAGGCAGTGGGCAAAAACAGGTGTGGCCGCTGAAAATGGTTTACTAAATGACCACTTTCCATTGCTGTAGCTGAAAACAGCGGTTTCAGAGCGTGAGACAGGTTTTCCTTCGGTCGTAGGCGAGCGACCTCGCAGGGAAAGCCTATGGGCTAATTAATTAATAATTTAATATAAATTTGTATTTTATATTAATATCAAATATTCAAACTATCACCTTTTACATAAAAAAAAATCTTCACCTAGGACAAATTATTAAACAATAACCAAGCCTACGATTTAGGAGTAAAGATTAGTAATTGAAATAAATTCTATAATTAATATTCATGTAATGGACACATTACACCTGGTCGTCGGTACTCTTCTGGAAGGGTGATTCTGTGTCTCCTTCTGCTTCATTATCCTTCTGTTTCTAGTTATTAGTTTCGATCTACAAGATGTAGACTGCGTATAAAGTTTTCAATTTTTGAATAGGTTTTGGTAGGCGTCCCTTTTGTTTAGAGGACATAAATCAGTTTTTCTGAGGATGCTGTAGCTTTAAGGCTTAAGGGATAGATAGACAAGTATTGACTCTCGTTTAACATAGATTTGGGTATATTCCGTATGGTGGAAAACAATTATTATACTGGTAGTTAGATCTTTTTCAAATAAGGCAGTAGGAACTAACAGTATAAGCTTCCAATATTATGGGTTTTGATGTGCCAGGACTGTTTTTATGTTGAACATCTGATGTAATTTATAATTTTAGTAATATATATTTTGACTTTGGCTCCTAATTGATAAAAAAAATGTTTATATGAAATATAAAAAGTAAATTGATTAATTACATGAATATTTAACCTATTTTGATGCAATGCTTGTGTCTACATTCCAAAGTACGCATTTGCCAAGGTGTTGGAATATTATGACCTAGCATTGACTTATAAATCTAAATTTTTAATGTCTATGTTCACTTCCATGAGTACAAACCTGAACTTGAGCATGAACTAAGCAATGATAAATTGGAGCTAATTCAGATTAATGATGCATTACAACTTCCGAAGTTCAAAGATGATAACCAGTTCGATTATATTAGTAGAAAAAGATAATTTAGAATTGTTTCCTATTTTAGTGGTCCAACTATTACTTAGGGGTTGAAAATAAACTTGAGAATAAAGGGAGGCTAAGGCTGGGGTCCCACAGAGGGGGCTTCCTTAAAAATAGAGTTGTGGCAATAATCCTCCAGCTCCCCAAAAAAATTCTCATCAGACCTCTACCTGAAAAATAGAGCTGTAGCCCCTGTCCATAAGACCCTTGCCTAAAAAAAGGCAACAACTTTATATTGCCAAATATACTACATAACTTCACAAATTTATTTCCCTCCTTTTTAATATTTTCTTTCTATTTTTTTTTCTAGACTTAAAAAGAGGTTGGAAATAAGAAGCAACTTAATAGTATCAAATATGCCATATTATGTGGCTTAACAAATTTATTTCTCTTTTCTAATATTTTTTCCTATTTTTTCTTCAAATTTTAATTGTATTAATAAAATTTAAGAAGGCTGCTTATTTTTAAGCAGAAAAATTAAATATTAGTGGAGCTACCAGCTCTACAGACACAAATAATTCATAAATAAATTGAGTAGTGACTGTGATAGCCAAAATAAGATAAATCTCACTGTAACCACCACAGCTTCGCTCGTTACCGGCAGTATTTAAAAATAAGTTATAACAACTCCAAAGAAGCATATTCACGGAGGGATTCCAAATTTTGAATGAGAGCCCAATAGCTGAAGTTCATCATGGTTCAAGTTGACAAGAAAGAAACAAGTTACGGCGCAGCTTCAACAGGGTATATCACAAGGTCCGCATTTTTTCTAGACTCGATAACAAGTTCAGCATTTTTTCGGTCATTGTACTGTACCTGTCATGTTCATTCAATATGCAAGTTAGGGGACTCCAAAATATTTATGACTGGAGACAGAAAACTCAATCTTAGGCCTATAGTGCAACATAAACACTGCCGAATTGGAGAGTTGTGGAAATATATCAAATGTATAAGAAAGAATCAATAACTTACTCGCCATTTAGCCTCTTCAGGCGACCTTCCTGAAAAATAATGACTCAGCAGTTAGACTGGAAACTTGAGTACATAAAATGCCTTGTTGAATAATCTTCAATAGCATATTTTTTACAATGCTGATCTTTATTTTCTCACAGATTCTTTTAGCTATATTTCGTGCAACCTGTTATAGAAATAACTTACCAGAAAGCATATATGCCACTGCTATGTTTCTCATTAGTCAGTAAGGGCTCCTGAGAAGGCCAAAAGTATTGGCCACTATTCTAATCATTTCGGTAAAAAATGAACAAAATGTTCAAGAAATTGTACATTTAACTTAATATAAGAAAACTTAGGGTAATTCAATAACTTTAGGGCGTCCATAAATCAAAGGAATACAGACATATATGAGACGACATTCATAGGTTGCTTGATCAACACGCTCTACTTTTAGAAAATAGCATAACAGATAGCTGCTACCTAAAATAGAACATTTGCTGAACTCCGACCATGTTGGACTCTTTACATAAAATCTCCTTCTCGAACACTGACCTCTGATAATTAAAAGACGTGAAGACAAAAACTTTTGCTATAAGGTTAACACGGTAAGTATTAAATTCATGTGTTGTATCAAATCCAATCCAATTTGTGAATAGGTTGTTAGAAATTTATCAACATATGATCAAGTGTTGATTCATGTCATAGTAGCATTACAATAAAAAACTTCCAATTAATCCTGAGTAATCATGACCTGCTGCATTTGCTGTTCTGTTATCCCAATTTTTCAAGAAGCGATTTCAATTTTTTTTATATCTTTTTTGGTTTATTTTTATGCTTACAGACAAAAATATATATAGCAAAAGGCAGACTGTACATATTTTATTTAGGGCTACATTTAATTTTTTTCAAGTTTAACTTTGAATAGATTTTTTTGAAGTTAAAATCTAAATCAGAATGAAGGTTTTCCTTTTATTTATGCGCTACTGGGAGTTGTAAAAAAGCAGATATCTGCCCTTATTCATGGTGGAATGACCTATTATTTTAGGTCCAGTTTTTTTAGATAAACCCTCTTAAGTCAAAGAAAATTAGATTTTTTAAAAGTTCTATACAATTTTTTTATTACATATAATGTTAGTTTTTATTTAAATCAAATAACAAACAAAAATTCCCACTATAATCTTTCATTTGAACTTATAATGTTGGAGAGGTTAGATCATTTCATGGATTGGCTAGTTTCTACCAAAAGTTCATCAGAAATTTCAGTTCAATTTGTAGTCTTATGACAGAGACAATGAGGGGCAATAAGAAGGAATTTAAGTGGACAAATGGAGCACAAAGAAGCTTTGAGTTGTTGAAACAAAAGGTGACAAAATTCAACCTGTGTTGGCACTACCCGATTTCAATAAAGTATTTCAAATAAACTGTGATGCAAGTGGGAATGCAATTGGAGCAGTGTTAACTCAAGAAGGAAGATCTATTGCTTATATCAGTGAGAAGTTGAATGATGCAAAGAAAAAATATTATATTTATGATCAAGAGTTATATGCCATAATTCAAGCTTTGAAGAAGTGGATACATTACTTGTTGCCTAAGAAGTTTGTGTTGTATACTAATCATCAAGCATTGCATTATTTGAGCAGTCAAGGTACATTGAATCAGAGACATGTGATGCTTTGAGTAGGAGAAGGAACTTGTTGATAGAGATGAGGGTTGCAGTGTTAGTGTAATGTCCCCGTCATTAAATAAATAATAATGTTATATTTTGGGTTCCGATCGATTTTGTTTATTTCAGGCCCATCTTTTATTTTAGCATAGGTTTAGATTTGTCGTGTCGGCTTTATTTGTGCACCCTCGGGAGTTTTCCGATAGGTATTTATGAGCGGCGTGTCGGTTGTATTTCTCATGTTGAGTTTTGATATTTTATTGTAATTGAAAATTCTCGTTGGGACTCCGTTGTCTGCCATTTCGGAGGTGAAAGACCCTCCCTATTTGGTATTTTGCAGTTTCGGTGGGAGTAACTCCTCACCCTATTCTTCTCTGCTTTCCGTTCGAGATTTGTAATCTGAAGTATTATCATTATTCAATCTTCTTCTGTTGTGTCACTTGTTCTGGCTATCTGGTGTTATCTTTCTCTTGCATTTACATCACTTGGTTGCAAGCTATTTATCTCGGTATCCGAAGGAATCACATTGTACAACCTACATACCGTACGACCCACTTGTTGTACGACTTACACACCGTACAGACCACATATTGTACATACCGTACGACTTGCATACCCTAGGGCCTCCTACGGCCTCCATACCGCATGTGGCCTGCATACTGTACGGTCTCTTGGCCTCCATACTGCACGCCAATACAGGAGATCTTCCCCTACCGTACGAACCTGTCACTCTACCGTACGGCTAATACACTGCTGCATACCGTACGACCTGTAGTTGCATACTTCTCTCTCTCCTATGCCACTCTCAGTCAAACTAGTTCGGAGTGGGAACATTACAGTGGTATCAGAGTTGGTGATCTTGCCAGCCTGTTGGGTAGTGAATGCAGAAAGAGTTTCGTGTATACGCTAGAAGAAGGTACCGTTCTCTCGACAGAATGGGGGAGCCACAGGATTCGGCTGCTGCAGTTATGGAATTATTGAGGGAGTTAACCAGAAGTTAGGCTCAACTTAATGAAACCATGATCAGAGGGCAAGAACGACGACTTATGGAAGAGATGTTGCAGAAATTAACTGAAGGAAGGAGGAATGGGGAACAAAATGGACATGGCGGCGATAACTCAGTCACAGGGAGAGCAAACTCTCATACACACCCTCGACTGTCAATGCCGACGTTTCCGCCAAGAAACGAAGTATCTCAAAGGGAACTAGAGCCCACCTTCGAAGAAATGCAAGATCAACTAGTGCAGGATTGGAGGAACGCGAATCTCGAGGGGAACCTGTCCTTCAGAGATTATGTTTAACTACGAATGAGATACTCAAGAGGCAGTGGTCGCAGCTATTACAACGATGGTCTTCAACGAAACAAGGTAAATCTATCATCTTTTGAGGGAGACAGATCAACAACTGCGCGGGCATGGGTACAAAAGACAGACACATACTTTCAGCTTAACTCGATGCCAGAGGATGCAATCAAGTTTGCAGTGCTTCACCTAGAAGGGATCGCTCATGAATGGTGGCATCATGGAATGGTTGCCCTCGGTCATGATCAAATAACCTCCTATGCCGAATTCACGGAGAGACTGATAGATCTTTTCGACGGGAAAGATCCAGAATTTAATTTTAAGGAGTTGGCACAATTGAAGCAATTTGGATCAGCTGACAGTTATATTACAGAATTTCAAAGACTGTCAGTGTTGGTGACAGATATTTCGGAGAGGAGACTAGTTGTGTTGTTCATGGATGGGCTGATGGAACCCCTAAAGGGTTGGGTCAAAGGGTTCAACCCCAACACACTCACAGAAGCAATTAAGAAGGCGCGTAACATGGCCACATCTTCTTCCAAGGATTACACACCTTCCAAACCACCTCTCCTACAAGAGATCCGAAACAAGGAGCCTTCGTTGGATGAAGCCACTCGTCAGGAACTCCGGAGGAGGAAGCTATGTTTCACTTGCAGGGAGCCGTGGGGTCCGGGTCACCGTTGTCTTGGCAAGGGGAAGATTCACTATATTGAGGTGCCACCTGACGATGAAGAAGAGAGTGAAGTACCTAAAGTGCAAGAATAAGAGACTAATCATGCGGAGAGGATCGCCGCACTTGTAAAAAAGGAGGTTCCATTGCTACACTTTCCGCAACTTCCGGATGTAGTATATTTTGGGTCCGTGGCACACTGCAGGGGGAGCGAGTCACAGTCATGTTTGATAGTGGAGCCACACTCAATTTCATCAATTCATCCCTTGTCGCTAAGAGGGCTTTGCACACGGTGGAGCATGAGGGGTTTGAGGTCAAAGTGGCAAGAGGGACTTTATTACCCTGCACTCATGTAATATCACAGTTGAGCATTACCATGGGGAACTACACAATAACAGATGATTTCTTTATGATAGATCTGGATGACACAGACGTCATATTGGGCATTCAATGGATAGAGACCCTTGACTGGTACACAGAGTTTCAAGAAGATGGAGTTTTCATTTGAGGTGGACGACAAAAAGGTGGTGTTAAGAGGTATGTCAAATAGAGGCCCGAGAGAAATTTCAGTGAAGAAGATGGAGGTTATGTTCAGATGGAATAAGACTCAAGCATATAACCTTGATGTGGAGGAAGAGAAGATTGTAACGACCAATATTTTACCTGAGATTCCTACCGTATGCTTCATGCTTCAAACTTTAGAGGATTGGAGGGCCCATTTGTTGGTTGAATACTCCAAGAACACCTTTGCATGCCAGTTGATGGATGGTCTGTTGTCCTCAATTTTGCATTCACAAAATTGAACAACCCTACGCAATTTTTAAGCAATTCGTAGGATTTTTCTCTAAGGATGTCGATGCTTTCGAAGAGGTTTGTTCGAAGGAATCAGTCATCCCTTGATTCTCTTCTGATTTTACTTCTTGCAAGCATTTAGTCTTTCTTGTCTTTCTTTCGTTTTTCCTTGTTTTTGTGTTTTGTTTTTGTTTTTTTTTTGTCGTAAGAATGGCATATGCTTCATTTCATTTTCGAAAATATATGTTATCATTTATTAAGAACACGTTTTGGCTAAAAAGGCATCGTTTTTAAATCACTTTACACGTCGATTTACATAACAAAGCATATGTTAGGTCTTCTTTAAAACCCATAACTCCTCTTTGAAACCCGTGGCATGGTTTAAAGACTATTGGCGTCGAATTTTATATACTTCACATATCAGATAAGCATGAGATATATAGGTGAAAACCGTTTGAAGTCCAGGGTGTCATTTTTATTATGCTTTGCATGTCAAGTTCATTTAAAACTTGTTTGTTTTCTTTGGCGTCGTTTTTAACGAGCATCACATGTCATTTTTAGAGAGAAACACTTGTGCTATATGCTTTTTAAAAAAACCAATTTTTGGTGAAAGCCCACGGTTTCATTAGGAGGACGGCGTCCATTTTCGAACAAATTGCATATCGTTTTTAAAGAGATTATATGCTAAAGTCTTCCTAAAAACACGTTAGGACTGAGCAACATGTCGTTGGTTGAAAAACATATGATCACTCTTTCCTATGGTGTTGTTTTTATGGCATACATCATGAAGTTTTAATAAAAGTGCTGCTTTATATATAAAAATGTTTGTGTTTTGAAGGATATAGTGGCACTGTTTTTATGATGCTTTGCATATCACTCCTCATGCAAATCTTTTCATTCAACTTGTCTTTTATCCACAAAAGATGACATTTTTTCTCCTCCAAGAAGGCTAAGATGGGATTTTATATGCAACTTGCATAAAAACGTGTTCCAAATCCATAGAGGGCTGTGTTTTACAAGGAAATCCGCTTTGAGCACAGCAAGAAGAAAAACAGTTTTGCTTCCATCAAATTCTGCATTTTTTTTTATTCCTATTCTCTTGGGTTTTTGGTGAGTTTTGAAAACGTTTTTCCCTTCATTCTTCAATTTCGAAATGCATTCTTTTAATGTAAATGCATTTGTAAAAGAGGAGTTTGATTTATTTACGACACGTTTTTGTTGAAGTCTTCCACCTTGTTTGCTGATTTTAAGCAATTTTAATAGTGCATTAAAGACATTTGTCACATCTCTTGATGACTCATCGAAATGCATCGATTTTGGGAGAAGAATTAATCAAACTCTTTTCTATAAAGCTTCAAGACTTGTGATCATTTCTAAATCCAAAAATCATTTGGATTTATTTCATAATTGCTCCAAATTTTGAAGGCTTGCTACTCTTGGCATTTCTCAAGGGAAGGTAAGATGTTTGTGCAATTTCTTTCTTTTTCTTGTTTGTTTTAGTTTATGTTTTTATATGCTTGTAAATCTCTTCATTAATGTAAATATTTATTTTCACTTTCAGATTTACATGTTCTTGTCTTTCCATTTCCATCTTCTTCCTCCATTTTCTTCTAAGTTGCACATGAGGGTGTCATTTATCCTCATATGCAGTCGGGATTAAAAAACCCCATTCTTGATGGTGACTTTCCAAAATGAATGAGAAGAAACCAAGTGCTGCCCCATATGCAAAGTAGTTTAAAAAACCCATTGTTTGACCTCATATGCAAGTGTTCACAAAAGTCCATCATACGCATGACATGTTTATTCATGTGTGAAATACTTTTCACGTCTCTTTAGACTTGCTGTCTAGGATGTGTAAATGCTTCCAAAAAGCTCACCGTGCATATGGTATATTTATTCATGAGAAAAAACACCTTCCCATTCTCCTTGTTTAAAATTCAAGCTTGTTGTCCGCATACGTGCAATGCCTCCAAAATACTAAGTTCTTCCCTATATGCATTATGGATTGAAAAACCCACTTCTTTCATAATGTTCATACTTACATATCAAAGAAGAAGTCCAGCTTTCTAATATG
>MU226438.1:447621-469749 GCA_018584345.1 Thuja plicata
AAGATTCGTATTGCAAGAAGCAAAGTACTTCCCATATGGTTGCAAAGAAAAATGAGATCTTCCTCAAACATGTGATTAAGTTTCAAAATCTTGATTACAAATTCCAAGGTTGCAGAAGCATATGAAGTAGGAACAACCATATGATGGAGTCATACAAAGAAAGGGATGGAAGATGCAATGATAATTGGCACAGAATGCTTTCAAGATTGAAATGATAATGAAAAGATGTTTTTCTAGCAATCACCACTATAATGCAGAACAAACAAGGATGGAGATTCATATTTTAGTTCGAGATGCTTTCACCAACCAGAACACATCAATCATCGGGCATCAAGTAGCAGCATGAAGACCAATATAGGATGATATAATAGAAGGTCGTGTCTTGTCAGACACTTAGATTTGTAATTTGTAATTGACAGATTACATGCAATATAAGAACAAGATGTAATTGCATGTGATAGTATCACGTGCAAAGCTGTTCCATGTAATCATGTTGCAAGTGCATTAGGTCTTGCAGCATTGAATAAGTCAAAGTTAGTTAGTTATAGATAAAGATTGAATAAGTCAAAGTGGTTAAGGGTTTCCCCTTTCTTCTCCACTTTCCTCTCTTCTCTTTTCCTATATAAAGGAGGGAGCTCATTGTAAATATGGATTTTTTGTTGTGTGTAAGTAAACTATAGGCAAAACTCTCGAGTTTTGAAGACTTTGTGTTTCATTATAAAAGAGTTGAGCATTTGATAAAAGGAATATAGATTGACAGACTTTGAGTTGTTGTCTTGACCATTAATGGATGTATTCTTATGTTGCATTCATTGATCCTTGTTCAGATTAAATAGTTATCTTGTTTATATCATTGGAGAACCTTTAATCCAAGTTTTTAGAAGACTTTGTGCTTCAGAAGATTGGGGTTACTATAAAGAGTAGTGGCTGCAACATTTCAAAGCTGAAGACTTTGGGCTTCAATGTTGGAATCTTAAATCAATTAGAGGGTGTTCAAGGGAAGACTTTGAGCTTTCTTGTACATCCGAAATTGGAGTGATTATATTAAGGATAAGAGACTTTGAGCTCTTATATTATTTCATCTTTAGATAAAATCAACTGTTGTTTTAAAAGATTGTTCTTACGTCATTCTTTGAGCCACCGGTATTACTGTAGCAAGGAGAACTGTGTGTGATACAGTTCAGTTTTACTTGAAGCCACTTGCAGTAAGAAGGGATCCTCCCCTATTGCTGAGAGGAGAGAGCAATCTCACATACTGCTGCCTAAAAAAAATATCTTGCAAAGTTGTAGTCTTAGTGACTTGCAAAATATTTAGCTATCATGGTCAAATACAGGACAACAGGTACAAGGTGCTTGATGACGTCATCTACTGCAATGATAAAATCTATTTGGTACCTGACTCAAAATTGAAGATGATCACAGGAGAGATTCATAATCCACCCTTGGCTAGATTCCCAGGATCGACCTTGCGATTGCTTGAGGGCAAGCAATCTTTGGGTGGGAAGGACTCTAATGTCCCTGTCATTAAAGAAATAATAATGTTGTATTTTGGGTTCTGATAGATTTTGTTTATCTCGGGCCCATCTTTTATTTTAGCATAGGTTTAGATTTGTCGTGTCGGCTTTATTTGTGTACCCTCGGGAGTTGTCCGACGGGTATTTATGAGTGGCATGTAGGTTGTATTTCTCATGTTGAGTTTTGATATTTTATTCTAATTGCGAATTCCCATTGGGATTCCGTTGTCTGCCATTTCGGAGGTGAAAAACCCTCCCTATTTGGTATTTTGCAGTTTCGGTGGGAGTAACTCCTCACCCTATTCTGCTCTGCTTTCCGTTCGAGATTTGTAACCTGAAGTATTATCATTATTCAATCTTCTTATGTTGTGTCTCTTGTTCTGGCTATCTGGTGTTATCTTTCTCTCGCATTTACATCACTTGGTTGCAAGCTATTTATCTTGGTATCCGAAGGAATCACATTGTATGACCTACATACCGTACGACCCACTTGCTGTACGACTTACACACCGTATGGACCACATATTGTACATACCATACGGCTTCCTACAGCCTCCATACCGCACATGGCTTGCATACCGTACGACCTCCTAGCCTCCATACCACACGTAATACAAGAGATCTTCCCCTACCGTACAGACCTGTCACTCTATCGTATGGCCACTACACTATTGTATACTGTACAACCTGTAGTTGCATACTTCTCTCTCTCCTACACCACTCTCGGTCAAACTGGTTCGGGGTGGGAACATTACAGTTAGGATTTGATAAATTGAAGACCTTGTATAAGAATGACCCTAGTTTTTCCGAACCTTGGAAAGCTTGTAGAGAACCTGTTGCAGCTGACCAAAGCAAGTGGATGGACTATTTCAGTCAAGATGGTATGTTATTTAGAGGAACTTGGCTGTGTATACCTAGAAGTTCAATGAGGGATAATCTAATTAAGGAAAAGCATTGTGGAGGATTAGCTGGACACTTTGGCATTGAGAAGACAATGGATTTGGTAAGTGAGAATTATTTTTGGCCTCAAATTCATAAAGATGTAAGGAATTTTTTTAGAATTGTAGAGTAGTCATAATGTTGGATTGTATATGCCTTTGGCAGTACCAACTAGACCTTGGGAAGACATTAGCATGGATTTTATACTTGGGTTGCCTAAGAAACAAAGAGGTAATGATTCTATATTTGTGGCCGTAGATAGATTTTCTAAGATGTCACATTTCATACTCTGTAAGAAGACAACAGATGCAGTACATGTCGTTGACTTATTTTTCAAAGAAATTATGAGATTGCATGGGTTGCCTAGAAGCATAGTTTCAAATAGAGAGACTAAGTTTGTTGGTTATTTTTGGAGGACTCTTTGGAAGAATATGAATATTGATTTGAAGTTTAGTTCTGCATTTCATCTACAAATAGATGGACAAACAGAGGTAGTGAAAAAAGTTTAGGTAACTTATTGAGATGTTTGGTTGGAAAGAAGACAGAAAATTGGCATTTAGTCCTAGCACAAACAGAGTTTGCATATAACAATTCAGTGAATGGGAGTACAAGGAAGACACCATTTGAGATAGTTACATGGATGAATCCTAAGGGTATATCAAAGTTGAGGGACATCAGTCATGAAGCTAAAAGTAGTGCAGAAGCAGAGATGTTTGCAGATCACATGAAGTCATTGCATGATCAAGTAAGGCAACATTTGGAGGATATGAATAAGAAGTATAAGGAGACATAAGGAGTTTTCAGTTGGAGATGAGGTGATGGTCTATTTGAGAAAAGGGAGATTTCCAATTGGAACATACAGTAAGTTGAAGATGAGGAAGTTTGGACCTTGTAAGATCTTAAGGAAATTTGATTTAGGGAATGCTTTTGAATTGGAGTTGTAATATGACATGGATATATCGCCTAAATTCAATGTTGCAAATCTATTTGAGTATCATGAAGCAGATTTCAGTGATGAAAATGGATCAACTGTGGAGCAATAGTATCCTAAGAAGCAGTTGGATGAAATTTAAGAGATTTTGGATTGCAGAAATGGTAGAAGCACTATAGGTAAGTAGTACAAAGAATATCTTGTCAAGTGGAAGGACATACCAGTTGATGATTCTTCATTGATTTCTCAGGATGAGGTAGATCGTATTGGTTTTCCTCTAGCATCAAAGTGAGGAGCTCACTTTTCAATAACCCAGGGTGTTTGATGCAAGAGCGTCTTGGGTTCTTGGAAATCTTGCATCAACCCAAAAAAAAACATTTCCTTTCACTTTGTTCTTGTTTGTTCCTGTTCTGCCAATCTTAGTGTTTGTTGTGTCGTTCCTTCAGTTTGGATCATTAGCTGTTGTGCACCTCGTGGCGTGTTCCTAGCATCATGTTGAACCTTCGCCTTGGTTTCCAACTCGATCTGTTACTTTGCGATTGAGATCTCATGGATTCTTGGCAGGACCTATTTGTTCTTCATGTTTCACGACTAGTTTTATTTTTCCAATCTTCCGAATAAATTTCCCGATCGGTGAAGCTTCATGGTGCACTTCTCGATGTTGCTACACCTAAGGTCGACATCTTCTTTAGATCACATTTCATTTCACGTCTTATGCTGGGGAATCCTTGTGGTTTGGGTTCAGACCTATAACTTGTATTGCATTTTCTTTACCTTTGAACTTTCTTTGAAAATGTAATCTTTCATTACTAAAATATAATGTTAGTTTTTCCCGCTGTAATGGTGATTTCATATATAGAAGGCACATGTCTGCCTACATGCGTATACATCACATATGCAACTTAACATGTGTCATTTTCTTTAACCTACTATGACCCCCTTTTTTGCATGGTTAACCATGACATCATGACTCCTATATTGCCCTATCCAGCATTTTATCATTGTTTATTTCTTCTATGGTTTCTAACTATGCTTGCACTATAATCTCAATAATTTCCTCGTGATATATTGATACATAAAATCATATATATTACCATGGATTTTATATAAGAAAGAGAAGAGTTTGTGACCAATTCTAATTTTTCACCATGCGATGCATGAAAAATGGGCTTAGCAATTACCAACTTAACATACATCAGTGATCACTAGATTGGGTCCCTCCGCAAGTTTTAAGCACCGTGTTTATCATGAGATGCATGAATAATGGGCTTATCACTTACCAACTTAACATACACTAGTGACCACTAGATTGGGTCCCTCTACAAAGAGAAAGACAAGCTCAGAAAGCTACTTGGTGGTATAGGCACTAAGCTAGAAAAGTTGATATTGAATTAGAATGGTTTGTTGATCCTAATGATACATTAGATGCGATTAAGAGGACATTTGAAGGTAATGGGATGACAACACTTTCCGGTAGACAAAAGGATGATTGCAACATGGTTTGGAGGTTTCAAACAACGGGAACAAATCTGATTTAGAGGATATGAGAGGAGTGTATAAACTGGGAGAATACCATTACTGACTATCTTGGGATCGATTTTCAAAACAAACTGATTTTTCGAAGGCAATCCTTTAGAGATAGTAAATGAGTACAAGTATCTTCAGATCGATTTTCATAACAAACTCAGTTGGGAAACGTGTAGAGAAAATAATTTAGGGTGCTGGAAAGCGCTATATTCCTTACAAAATAGATACAGGAATGCAGAGTTATGGGATTGGAAAACCAAGAAGATGCTTTTTGGTTTGGTTACCCCGGTGATCCTTTATGAGTGTGAGATTTGGTGCAACATGTAAGATTAGAAATGGAGGCAAGTAGAGAAAATCGAAAAACATCTAATCATCAGTAACCTCAAAATTAAGACTGCTGTTCCTTATGAGATCTTATTGGCAGAAACAGGGATCTTCCCTTTAGAGGCTTTGGCAATGGTTCAATTGTTAAGCTATCTAAAGAAAACTCAAAGTATGGGAAAACATCGTTGCCATAAATTGATCATGGAGGAAAGACTAGATAGAAGAAAGAACACGTACATGAAGCAAAATGTCAAATGGATGAAAAAAATGGAATGTTAATATGCATGAATGTCTGGATAACAATGAAGAAATAAAAAAGTTTGTGAGAGAAAAATTCAGAAGTATCATATGCTTAAAAAAAACTGGGTGCAAAAAAGCCTACTATATCAAAGAATTTAACCCCACGGGAGATCATAAGGAGAAAGCATACATAAGAGAAAATATTAAATGGAGAGCAAAAATGCTTATAGCGCAATTTAGGACTAATTCTCACCATTTGAGACGTGAAACAAGTAGATGGATGATACCTAAGGAAGAATGGGAAGAGAGAATTTGTCTATTTTGCAACATGAGAGTGGTGGAGATAGAGCGACATTTGATCATGGAGTGCCCTACATACAATGACATCTACTACAACTATGAGGATATTTTAAAAGTGGACAATTTAAGTACCTTATTTAAAGAAACACAACTAGACAGGATAACAAACCTAGCGATCAAAATTCACTGTCAAAGAGCAAATTTAAAAAAGTTCCAAATTGTTTAAGGTTTTGGCACCCTATTCTTAGGGTGCATGCTATTTTAGGGGGTCCCATAGGCTGCTTTGGCCTCCTAGATGTTATTAAAATCTTTCACTCATTCATTCAATCATGATTCAAAGTCAAAATGTATGACAACTAGATATCTCTAGAGAGCAAATCTATGGAAGAAGATTTGGAAGAGAACATAATCCAAGCTTAATTATGAGATCGAAACAAGAGCTTGAAAAAGTTATTAAGAAAATTTAAACCCGTCGTAAGTGGCTCTAAAGATGCAAGTTATGATTATGACGAGGACTCTCCGAGTTGTTGACTACTGCCTTTTTTTTTTTTTTTTCCCTGAGCAAGTTTTTACAATTTTAACTCCCAATATTTAACAAATTTAACTTGCGAGTTTTATATAGTACTTTTGTAATTGGAATTTGCAAAAAGAAAATGTTTTTTAAGAAATTAAAAATTTTAGTACTTCCAAGTTGCGGAGTTTTTGCCAAGTCCAAATTTTTGCCAAATTGAAAATTTTAGGCTCGCTAAGTACTATTTGAGTCCAAGTCTACGAACTATGACTATAGTCACTAGACTATGTGAGGTGACATCGAGACAATTAAGAGGTTGTAGGATGTGATGATTAGATATTTATTTTAGGCACATGTGAGATACATTGTCTTCTGTACCTCTTGCTTTTATGATTTCTAGACATGATGACTCTTGCGCTCCTAATTATGGAAAGATCTATAGGTGTATTGATAGAAAAAGAAGTGTAAATGTACATCAACCAAAAGGTCAAATTCTTAGCAATTGGTCAAATCTGTCGTTGTGGTATGAATTCCTGTATAAAATTTCTCTCGCATTGTCAATCCACTTCAATTGTCCAATCAAAAGCATTTCACAAAGAATGCAATGACAACTATAGCAAATTAGTAACTTAAGGGTTCCCTTTGCACGATCTCTGCACAAGGGGTCCAAAAACTTGCCTCGTAAAAAATGCAATCCTGCAATGGTCGTGGCATAGGTTGAGGAAGTCAACTCCTCACCAACAAACATTCGCCTCAAAGTTGCTTTGGACTACATCAAGGATTTTAATATGATAAAATTTGAGGTGAATCTTATGATACCAGGATGAGCCAACTCCTTCTGCCCTGTATATTGCCACATTATGCTAAGGACCAATGTATTAATGCCTTATCAACGCATGTTTTGACCCATTCAAGCTTACCAATATCTTCCAATACGAGGTCAAGGCAATGTGCCACACATGGAGACCCCAAAAATGCTCAGGTGTCTCTCCATCAAAAGTCTACCTACAAAAACATAACTCGCTGCATTGCCTGCCACCACTTGAACTACATTTTCTTCATCCACCTCATGTATGACTTCCTTTATAGCCTCACATAAGTATGTAGCATTTTTGACATGCGAGGAAGCATTAATGGACTTAAGAAACATGGTTAATTCTGAAAATAAAGAAAAATCAATGATCAATCAATAAATCATAAATTACAAAATTCAAATATTAATCACGAAATCAAATTCAAATTATTCAATGCATTTAGGGAAGTAGAATGATCAATCACCTCCGGAAAAAACAAGAAAATTTAGGAGTGTTCTAGTCCTTCTAACGGTCCAACAATCAGTCATGATGGTGAAACCCTTTTTGCTTCAAAGCACTTGCTAGTCTTCTAATTCAACTTTTATATCTTCAACCATTTCTAACAAAAGTGGGCCACTTAACCCAACATTAGTAGGGGCTTTAAAGCCCGCCCCACAGATGGTTACAACATCTATCACGCCCTGCCAATAAGGAGATCTGTTGCAAATAGATTAAATCAGATAAGTATGTGTAATAAAATTATAAATATTCATTAGACAAAACAAAGTTCAAACTATAAATTTTAAATTTAAAACAATCAAATAAAAAAGAATTACCTACCTGCAACAAATGGAATGTTGCAAAAGTACCAAAACTTGCAAATTGTTTATTTGCAGCATCATGGACCTCTTTGTTCCAAGACATTCTCTCAAGCGAGGGCTATGATCCAAGAGTAGTGCATGGCACAAAAATTTGTCCAACCTAGATTTCTGAACTCTAGGACCAAAGCTAACAGTGCCATTAGGAGCAAAAGTAGAAGCACTAGAAATGGCAGAAGAACTAGGATGAAATAGAGGCATGTAAGAACCCTCTCCAACACAACCTACGGATGCGGCTGAACGGGAACCAATACTCCCCAGCTCTTCCCTCTTTATTTGTTCAAATCATGGTTGAAAATCTCTAGGATATATTGCTAGTAGCGCAATATATCGCACCAAAAAATGCTCCGCGATTTTATCGCTGTTAATATCATTGCCGGTATAATGAAAAACTCGCGGTGCGATTAACGTGTATATCTCGCCAAAACATGCGAGACTTTTGGGTTGAAATCAGCTTAGGAAAAGACAAAAGAAATAATGTTAAAAAACGCGTTAACCCTAAATTCATTTTAATTGTTTTGTTCGCTTGACGTATTTTATTTTATAAGTTGAAGAGGGAAGACAGAAGACATATTTTATTTTATGTGGGGAGACCGTGTGACCTAACTAGCGGCGGTTTTCAGATGTAAGTTGAAGACGACCGACGACATTGCTTCCTAGTTGACGCCCGATGACATTGCTTCTTGTTCAGAGGTATTTTATATTATAAAACTTTGACTTTAATAGTTTATAAATTAAAAAAGTCCGAGTTTAATATTTTAAACTTTATATTAAAAAGTTTGACGGCAATTGAATAAAGTTAATTAATTGGCCTCTTTTAAACCATACCTAAGGATATTATACGATATCAGGATTTCAAAGTCCTAGAT
Organism: Thuja plicata; assembly: GCA_018584345.1. Lineage (NCBI taxonomy): Eukaryota > Viridiplantae > Streptophyta > Pinopsida > Cupressales > Cupressaceae > Thuja > Thuja plicata. Next base: position 456,449 of record MU226438.1, read on the forward strand.
TCAATTCCACAGTGTATTTTTTATAGAATCCAATTTTTAAAGCACCCATATCAGGTTTTTTAAGTTGTAGATTCAATTCCATGGTGTATCTATAAATTATAATAATTTGACAACATTATAAATTATGGTTAAAGCTCTTGTAAAATTTATTTTATAAAATTTATTATAAAACTCTTTAGAAATTAGCAATACCAGTATAAGAGTTTTATAATAAACTTATAAAATAAAATTTACAATAGTTTTTTTCAATTTTTACTAGTATACTGGTAAAGAGTTTTTTTTAATATTGTCTAATACTAGTATTACATAAATTTACATAGTTTTCTCATATTTGAAATATATTTGCATAAAATAAATTCTTGTATATAAAATGTTAATATATTTATTATTTAAATTTAAAATGTAAATAATAAGGAGCTAACTTTAGGACTGCTAGTGTATTGGACATTTGTAAATAACTTAATGGATTTATTGTAGAATAACTTCATGTTCATAGACTTGGCTAATATTTGATCTCAGATTTATGTAATATCTGATTCTTTATCCTTGGACTTGAAGACTTCCAGTGTCAGTTGTAAAAAATGGCTGGTGGCAGAACAAGGGACAAATTATGGAAACATGGTATGCTAGGACCAAATTGAGGAGATGTCAAATGTAACCATTGCCCTAAGGAGATGAGTGAGGGCATAAGCCGACTAAAATATCACCTTGCAAAGATTCCATGTAATGATATTACACCGTGCGATCGCTATCCCAAAGAGGCTACAAAGGAGGCTTTAGCAAGCCTTGAAGAATATACACAAAAGAAGGCAGCAAAAAAGAGGGTAGCAGAAGCCATTACAGCCCCAATGGGGGATTTTAGTTCTACATGGTTGCAAATAGGTGCAGGGGCTTCTTCTTCCATTAGGCCACGAATACGAGGATCGGGAAAAGTGGGCGGGCATTTATGAGACTTTTGGGTTCCACGTTGTTGGCTAAATATTTTGCAAGTCACTAAAACTACAACTTGACAAAATTGTTCCTTTTAGGTAGTAGAATGTGAAATTTCTTTCTTCGCTCAGCAATAGGGGAGGCTCCCTTCTTATCGTAGGTGACTTCAATAAAAACTGAACTGTACTACAAACAGTTCTTCTTACTACGGTAATACCGTTGGCTTAAGAATTGACGTAAGAATAATGCTTAAGACAATAGTCTACTTTAACTTACAATGAAACAAATATACGAGCACGAAGTCTCTTATTTCTACTTCAGATGATTATTCTAAAATCCGAATATACGAGAAAGCACAAAGTTTTTCTTTGAATACACTCTACTTTAATAAAATTCTATCATTGAAGCCCAAAGTCTTCAGCTTCAAATTGTTGCAGCCACTTCTATCTATAGTAATCCTGATTTCCTGAAGCACAAAGTCTTCAGAAAACTTGAATCAAAATGCTCCAATGTTATACACAAAATAACTATTAATTTGAAGAAGGATCAACAAATGCAACATAAGAATACATTCATTAATTTTCAAGACAAACAACGCAATGTTTGCTAAACTTTATTCCTATATTCGATTGCTCAACTCTTGCACAATGAAACTTAAAGTTTTCAGAACTCAAGAGATTTGCCTATAGTTTTCTTGCACACAACAAAAGATGAAAATTACAATAGATCTCACTCCTTTATATAAGAAAATAAGGAGAGAAAAGTGGAGAAGAAAAAGGAAACCCTCAACCACTTTGACTTATTTAACGCTTATCCCTAACTAACTAACTTTGACTTATTCAATGCTGCAGGACCTAATGCACTTGCAACATGATTACATGAATCAACTTTGCATGTGATACTATCAAATGCAATTACATCTTGTTTTTACATTACATGTAATTTGTCAAATACAAATTACAAATACATGATGAAATTTTTCTAAGTGTCTGATAAGACATGCCATCTATTACATCATCCTCTATTGGTCTTAATGCTGCTATTGGATGCCCGATGATTGATGTGTTCTGGTTTGATGAAAGCATCTCGAACCAGAATATGAAACTGCATCCTTGACTGTTACGCATCATAGTGGTGATTGTTGAAAAATCATCTTTTCATTATCATTTCAGTCTTGAAAGCGTTCTATGCCAACCATCATTGCATCTCCCATCCCTTTCTTTGTATGACTGCATCATGTTGTCGTTCCTTCCTTGATTCATTCTTTAGATACCAGAATAAGCCATATCATAGTCTTTCAAGCGCAAAACTTTGCAGATTTGGAAGGGTATGCGTATAGGATATGACTGGAAAGCCTTTGAGCAACGAAAGACAATGGACTTTGGGCAAAATCAGCTCTTGGAATGAGGGAAAAACTAAAAAAGGGGTTTCTCTAGAGGCACTGCACGTATGCGGGCAGCAAGTTTGGACCTTGGTAAAATGAAAACATGGAAGTATATATGCATGAGCAAATGTTCAATATGCAAGGTGGGATTTTTGGAAACACTTGCACATTTTGGACAACAAATCTAAACATGGAACAAAGAGATGGGGAAAATACTTTTACTCGTGAATGAATATGCCATATGTAAGGTGGGCTCTTTGGGAACTTATGCATATTGAGGGAAAGTAAAAAAGGAGCACAAAAGGTGGGCTTTTTTGGCTACCTTGCATATTGCAAGTTTCACCCTTTATCTTTTTAACATGTAAAGGTGGAAAAAGTGGGTTTTTCATCACATTTTGCATATAGGGCAGCACCTGGTCTTTTGGATAATCACCATCAAGAACATGGTTTTTAATCCCGACTACATATGGGGATAAATGCCATCCTCATATGCAACTTAGAAGAAAATCGAAGAAGAAGATGGAAATGGAAAGACAAACATACACAAAACTAGGAAGAAATGAACATATGTGCAATAAGAAGAAAGAAAGAAAATCCATACCTTCTCCTTGCAATGCAAAGGAAAAACAACTCTCCCAAACTTTGAAATTCTGGAAACAATTAAAAATTTCGAATTTAGATTTGGAGTGCAAGTTTGGAGATATATAGGCAATGAGTTTGATTAATTCCTCATGCTAAATAAATGCATTTGCATGAGTCATGGAAAGAGGAATGACAAATGTCTTCCACGCATTCATGAATTGCATAAAATCAACAACTTACAAAGAATGATTCAAACAAAATATGCCCTAGTTGATTTCGAATTCCTCTTGCAAATAAAAACAGCACTCAATGAATGCATTTCAAAATTAAAAGCATCGAGAAAAACGTTTTGAAGACAAGAGGAAGACTTACCAAAATCCCAAGCAAATAGGAGCAAAAAACATAGAGATTGATGACATTCAAAACTGTTTTTTTCTTGCTATGCCCTAGACGGGCTTTTCTTCCCAAAACACAGCCTTCTATGGAGTTGAAAATCACATTTTTCCTATGCAAAGTGAAGAAGAAATCCCGTTATGGCTCTCTTGGAAGAAAAACGATGTCTTCTATGGAAAGAAAACAGGCTTTAATGAAACGATTTGTATGGGAATCAATATGCAACTCACCATAAAAACTGCGCCACTATCTCCTAATGAAACCAACGCTTTCAAAAGAGAGATTACGGGCTTTGCATATGTTTAACACTTTCAACATACATGCCATTCTAGTAAAAGCGATGCCTTATGATCTTAAGGAAGAAGACACATTTTTTTTTTGGAGACTTTAGCATATGGTTAACACTTTCGAAAGTGATATGCAAAGCACTTAAAAAATGACGCCCTGCATTTAGCCACGAGTTTTAAAGACTTTATAACATATGTTTTGTCTTTTGAAAATGATATGCAATAGGTTTAAAAAACAATGCCCTTCTCTAATAGAGAAAAAGAGCGCGTTTTAAAAGGTCATTGGCATATGTTAAGTCAAAGAACAAAAAACGCCACCATTAAGCACTTAAAGAGGAAGACGTAGGCTAGGAGTAAAACGAGTTTTTAGCAAGCATTCGCATATGTTTTAAAATATGCATGCTCTGCCAAAATCGCCACCATTATCTTTTACATATGTTATTTCATTTAAAAAGCCCACCTTACATCTTGTTAACTAAAAAGTAAGACTTTAAATAACATATATACATTCAGATTGAAAATGCAAATGTAAATAAAAGTTCATTAATTAAAGAACAAACACAATTTATTATATGTGAGCTTACGTTTTTAAATGATTTGATATGCAGACAAGGTTAAAAAGCCCACTATCATTAAAAACAATAAGCAAAACTTCACAGAATGATGTGAAATTTTAAAATGGGATCTTAAATCTAAGTGAAATGGGGGATGCCCCTATCGAGGCACTTGCTATGGTTCGCTTCATAAGCTATCTAAAAGAATCGAAAAAATGGAAGGAGATAGATGACCTAATGTTGTCTTTAATGATACATTGTGAAAACGAAAAAAGACGTGGATGCAACAAAACATCAAGTGGATGAGTAAATGGAATATCCAATTCAATATGTGCCTTACAAATAACAAAGAAATAAAGGTCTTCGTTATGGAGAAATTTTACAAGAGAAATTGGGGAAATGGGATTGGAAGGAAGAAAATATATTATATCAATGTGTTCAACCTCGCATGTGATCAACTCCAAAAAGGGTACATAGGAGCCAACATTTCTTGGAGAACTAAAATTCTTATTGCTCAGTTAAGAACCAACTCTCATTAACTCCGCCGTGAGACCGGGCGTTGGAAGAGACCAAATGAGGCTTGGGAAGACAATTTGCATGTTTTGCAATTCTGGGAAAGTGGAAATCAAACATCACTTTATTTTAGAATGTGAAGCCTACAAGGACAGCAGGGATAAATTTGCGGATACTATATCTGATAGCTCTTGGCATAACCTATTCAGCGAGGAGTACATTGAGAAGTTAGGTAGTCTCATCATCAACTTGCACAAGAAACGAACAGAGTTATTGAAGTCGGCTTAAGTTGCCTTGCTGTCCCATAGGCTATGTTTAGCCTCCTGGAGGTTAAATTTTTATCTATCTATCTATCTAATCCACCCTACATATAAAAACAATGCTTACTTCGTGTAGTTGACAAGAAAAAGTCCACTTTTTAAAGACTTTTGCAAAACGTGCAATCTGTCTGAAAAACCCCACTGGCAGGACGCTTTAAACCTCTATAACTTGAGCTAGACAAACCCGATTGACACACAGGATAGCTCGAAACGAGCGAAATTGCGAAGGCCACAAGTCTAAGGCAAAATCAAAACAAAAAATGAAACACAAAACTAAGAAAAAAGAAGAAAAGACATGAAAGACATGCTTCTAAGAAGTAAAATCAAAGGTAAATCAAGGGATGATTGATTTCTTCAAACAAACTTCTTTCAAAGCATTGAAAACCTTAGAGAGAACTCCTACAAATTACAAGAAAATTGCATAGGGTTGTTCAAGTTTGTGGATGCAAAATTGAGGACAACACATATAACACTCTTGGTGCTCAACCCGAATTGCAAGGCACTGCATGGAACAAAGAGATGCACAAGCAAACAAAGGTGGCAGTTGCAAGATTTTGGTACTACAACGATATTACCTTTAATGCTTTATCCAGTCCATATTGGAATCAATTGGTCACTGCAATGACCGTGTCTGGTAAGGGGTTCAAGGCCCCAAGTCGTTATGAGGTGAGTGGGCCTTTGTTGCAGGATGAGGTCCAAAAAACTCATCGACTTGTGGAAGAGCAAAGAAGAGTTTGGGAACAAAAAAGATGCACAATTATATCTGATGGGTGGACAAATGGTAGGAATATAACACTCATAAACTTTCTAGCTACTTCAGGGGGACAGTTAGTATTTCTAAAATCAGTTGATGCCTCCGATCAAGTGAAAAATGAAGACTTTCTGCAACATGTTGGATGAGGTGGTGGTGGAAGTGGGAGTGGGTAATGTCATCCAGATTGTGACTAATAATGCAGCTGCATATGTGGCAGCCGGTAAACTTCTGATGGATAGGCATCCCACATTATTTTGGAGCCCTTGTGCTGCCAATTGTCTTGACTTGCTCCTTGAGGACCTAGGGAAATTGATTTGGGTGGAGGCGGTTGAAGATGGAAGGAATATCAAAAAGTACATCAACCACACATGGGTCCTAAGTCTTATGAGAGAGTACACTGATGGTAAGGATCTTGTGCGATCAGGGGTCACATGCTTTTCTACTAATTTTCTCACATTGCAGAGCATATTAGCCACATTGCCCAACCTAAAGCGGATATTTGTGAGTGAGAGATGGTTGGAGAGTCTTTATGCCAAGAAGCCTGAAGCGGAGAAGGTTGTGAAGGTGGTTTTTGATGTTAGATTTGCCAAGATGATGGAGGAGATCATCAATGTAAGTTTTCAAACCTTGATTGATGATTTATTATTTAATTTTCAGATATTGTAATTTGCTGATTTTTGTTATATTTTTTGTCCAGGTGTCAGAACCGTTGGTGAGGGTATTGGGAATGGTAGATGGGGATAAAAAACCCCATGGGTATCTATATGAAGTATGGATAAGGCTAAAGAGGTCATTCAACACTTGTATGGGTCAAACAAGACCAAATATGAACCTATATGGCGCATAATCGATAAGAGGTGGAACAAACAACTCCACCAACATATCCATGTTGTTGCCTACTACTTGAACCCCAAGTTTTACTTCTCTAACACTTTCAGAGCAATTGGCCTGGACACATGTATCCAGAGATTAGTTGAAGATGAGAACCTTCGAGACCTCGTACTTGATGAGTTACAGAGCTATAAGAGGGCCGATGGGCTGTTGTTTTCTTCACCTGATTGCAAACGTAGGAGAGACACCCTGCAACCAGGTAAAAGAGAACATGTGTTTAGTTTTATTATACCATTTATTTCACTCATTAAGTTTATTGTAATCTTTAACAAATTATATATGACATTTTTGTATCCTTGCAGATCTGTGGTGGGAAGATTATGGTGCCACAACACCTAATCTTCAAAAGCTTGCCATCCGAATATTATCGCAGCCCTGTAGTGCTTCTGGTTGCGAGCGAAATTGGAGTGTTTTTGAGGCCATACACACAAAGAAGGACAATAGGTTGACTCAAAAGCGCTTGAATGACTTGGTTTATGTGCGGTACAACCTTCGATTGCACGTAAAGGTGCAAGGGCAGACTTCACATGAAGCACTTAACTTGGATGAGATTGATCCATATTCAACAGATTGGGTTGTTGCTTCTGATGGTGATGATGTGGATGTGGATATGGATGTGGATGTGGATCCTTTCTTGACTGATGATCACCTAGCTAAGTTCGAGATGGAGGAAGATGATCGGGATGCAGAAGTGGCAACACGCGAGGAGGAACATGAGCTTGGTCATCCATCAAAGGCTTCTGTTGAGGAACCTATTCAGGCACCTGTTGAGGATGTTGCAACTACTTCAACACCACCCACCCAACGACAACAATCTCTTTTGAGCTTTAGTCGTAGACGCAATTTATGATTTCTATTTCTAGTTTTCATTGATACTGAAACTTGAACTTAATATGTATTCAAAAGTTGTAGTTTCATTGAGTTTGACTTTGATATGTATTGAACTCAATTTTATTCAGATGTTGCACTGGTTTTTTGGTATATGATTCTATGTTAATTTGCTAAGTATTTAACTCAAAACTTTGATTAATATATGATGGAAATCTCAAATCAGTATATGTTCTAAACATTGGTCTATTTGTGTGTTTTTTAAGAATATTTTAAAAAATCATGTATTTTCAAATGTTTGATAAATGTGCCAATTTTTTCGCCAAGTTTTTGGCGATTCCGAGTTTTTAAAAAAATTTGGGTCAACCGAATTGTTGTCGAGTCCAAGTTTTTCAACTATGGTTCAAATGTTTCTAGTGTCACATAGCTTGGACGAACAACCTCGGGAGGTGCTTCTTTACACAGCTCAATATCATTTCCACGTATCTTGGCAATAAGGTATTTAAATCTAGTGATGCCACCATGATTAATTTCTTTACAATATGCACATTTATCTTGTCATTTTTTTTTCTATCAGGAAATTCTTTGATATATTTCCAAGACTCATTCTTTTGACCTAGTTTCTTAGCCATGGGTTGAGGTGGAGTAGGAGTAGACATTGGGAAAAAAAATGATTTTCAAAATGTCAAGGCTGCTGCAATAAGACAATTTTACAAAAAAATTATCATTTGTGCATTGTGTTTTACAAACTAAAGTTTAATACAAAAAAAAGGGTTTGTTCAAAAATAAAATGTAGGGTTTTTAAAACTTTTCAATTTTTCAATCTTGATTCTTTTCCTTTCAAATTCAAAGTCAAACTTCAAAGAATAAAAATCAGCAAACCCTACATTTTCTTGAGAAAATTTTGTAAATACATATTTACAATTTTTTCTAAAAAAAATGTAAGGTTTGCTATTATTCTTTCATTGAAGTTTGAAATTTGAATTTGTAAGGAAAATATTCAACTTTTAAGAAAAACAATGAAGATTGTTGTTTAGCAAATACATAAAAAAAGACAAAAAAACCCATAAATTTCAGTCTTACCTCTTACAACAAACTTGAAATGAGATGAGAGTTCTTTGCAATTGTTGGTATGGACTTTTTGATGCTCCAAATGCAAGTAATACACTATCACAATGTGATTTGTTGAATATTTTTAGCTCTTCCTCCTTGCTGGTTGCACTTCTATGGTCTCTTGTTTTTCTTCTCAACTCACTCTTCTCTATTCTTGCCAATACAATGAAATGAAGTCTCTTTTAGGTTTGCAAAGAACAAATAGCATGCATAAAAAAACAACTTAAAACTTTATATTTTTATATTTGTTATTTTACAAATGAGAGTTGTATTGCCGACTGAGTGCTGTCGTCGGGACTCACTGGGTCACTTGCTAACTCATGTGACTCGCGAGTCAGGCGAGTCTTGACCCAGACTCGGCCAAGTCCGATTCCAGGCCCTTGGGACTCACCCAGAGTCACCTAGCCCGTGACTTGTCAAATTTGGGCGAGTCACATCGAGTCTGGGAACTCTTCCCAATAGGCACTACATGGTTGGGACAAAACATAAATGGCTATCTTTTGAAGATTAGGCGCCCTGACACCATTATTCTCCCACCATAAATCTACAAAAAACCATTTCGAAATATAAGAATTGAGTAAACAAATCTAACAATCAAATTTCTAATTTTTTCTTGTAGTATTGAACTACTTTTTTACCTTGTTGTTTTCATCTGTTGTCAATTGCTTGTGAAGAGAAGAGTCTCCCCTCTACACCCTTGTAGATCTTGAATGAATAAAATTTAAAATTAAATTCTAAATTAGATTTAGAAAATTAGTTACTCAATAATGAACATTGCCAAATTCATAAATAAGATATTAGTGAATCTCACCTCCAACTCATCAAGAACCTTGTCTCTCAACTCACGATCAAGTGGCATCTTATCAATGCATGCAACAACACCTGCCATGACCTCCTCATCAGTCCTAAATGAATCAAAAAAGTAGAATTTCAGATTGAGGAAGTAGGCCAACACATGTATTGGCTGGTGGAGTTGGTTTGTCCATCTACGATCAATGATGCGCCAAAGGATTTCATATTTTTTTAAATTTCCGCCATAGTATTGTAAAATGGCCTCTTTGGCCCTATCCAAGGCATCATAAATGAAACCCATTGGCATTTCCTCTCCTTTCACCATATGAAGAACCCTTACCAAAGGTTCTCTCACCTAAAAAATGAAAACAAATTTTAAATTATTACAAAATTAACCCCTTAAAAACAACAAATAGATTATCTTTTTTTTTTTGATCGGTAAATTTTGAATATTTATATTAATATAAAGTCGGGTTACAAAAGATTTAGCAAAAAAGTTGTAAAGATCTTGAGAGTGCAAAAAAACACACCAAAATACCGAAGGCACCTAGACTAGCATTAACGTTGCTACCCACAAAAAATTTTGCCCGTTCCCAAAATGCACATTGTGCTTACATCCATCGAACCAGATCATCTTGCTGGTTAATAAAAAAAAGCAAAAAACTGAAAACCCCCACCCTACTGAAACCATCCTTGCGCTTCCTCCTGGAAGAAGTTCGGGATTGCTCTTGCCCCTACCATAGTGGCACCAACGACCATCTCCTTCTTCTGCAATTGATGGCAGGGCCTTGGCCTACCAGTGTTGTCGACTGGAGCAGTTGATTTCACTGGGGTGATCTTTCGCTTGCGTGCGGCCACATTGCCCTGCACTCTGCGATCCTCCATTTTCTCTAGGTAATCCAAAATCATTACCCAACCACGCCTCACTTCCAGAAGTCTCACCTCCATGGGTTGTGATGAGCTCCACACCACCAAAGATTGGACCGTGCCTGATCCGCCACCTATCAGGCGCCACGGAGTGTGCGTCATCCTCAGACCCACTCCGAGCACTGTGCTGTCCACAACCCCTTCCAAGCCGACAGACCATTTGGGTTCAAAGCATTTCCTAGCCACCGAGAGGGTTTCAATCTTTGTATTTCCTACCATGAGTCCTAAGGCCAGAAAGAGGGAGGAAATATCCAAATTGGTGCAAGGCCTTGCATCAACATTCAAGAATTCTTCCCCGAAAATTGTGGAAACCGCCTCTAGGAACTCAAGATCATCAAAACAAAAAACATTACCCAACCGTTGTGCTGTAATTTTGTCCCTGAAGGCAAGGAGTTGATTCGGGGACTCCAGCGAGAAGTTTGCCTCCTTTGATACCTTCGCCACCCACCACACTGTGAAGAAAACACAGCTCAGCCCACCTTCACAGCTTAAAATATCCTCTCTCAGCTTGCGCTCCGTTATGACATTACAGAAAGCTCGCGAAATCCTAGCTTTAAAGAGAAAGGGTAGCTTCTCGAATGTCGTCCCTCAGAAGGACTGCCGCAATAAAGGGTCTTTGTACTGTGTGATCATGGAGACATCTGATGGGATCGTCGACCTTATGTGAAGGGAGTGGTAAGTACTGGGTATTCATTGTGGCATGTTGCCGTAATTGCCACTCCATCAAACGACCTCATGCAAAACCGAGATATGCCACCTGCCACCACATGATGCCTTTCTCTGTGCGTGCCGCCATAGACACTTGGGCTCCTTCCCACTTAAAGTAAGATCAAAGTACAAGAAATCTACTTGTGATCTCTGCCCGCGCCCCCGCTTTCATAAAATATGGTGTCTTAATTGTCCCCAGGCATGACCTCTATTTGTGCCATCTCGTCCCATTCAATTTTGCTAAAATCTTCCATGAGTTCTTTTTTGTCATTGCTTGGTCTCCTCACTCCAATATTTGACAGTATATTTGCCAATTCATTGGCCTCCCGACGCACGTGGACAATCTGTACCTCCGGGATTTTGCTAAGTATGGCTCGTATGCTTCGGATGTATATGTTTAGATGCCACGTGTCCATATCTCCTTTCTTGATCCCATTGATAACCAACATCGAATCCCTTCCAAGACTAGTTTCTGAACACCTAGGTTCTTCGCCATTCAAACTGCTCCGAGTGCCGCTTGGCATTCCACTGCGTTATTGGTGCCATCCAACAAACGCAGACCTCCCAAAGCCATAATGTCTCCTAGCTCATTTCTTGCCACACAGCCTTCTCCTGAAGGGCCTGGGTTCCCTTTAGATGCTCCATCGAAGTTGACTTTGATCCAACTCGGTGGAGGTGGGCTCCATTTGATTTTGATTAGATCAACTCCGGTAGGGTTAACCCTACAAATAGATTATCTTGTATAAAGTTTATGTTTATGTTTGTTGCTTACCTAGACCAACTCCTCTCCGCTTTTATTGAACCCTTCATATAAAATAATTTTTACAATCTTCTCCGCCTCAACTCTTTTGGAGAATGCAAACTCCAATGAAGCATTAGACACAAACATTTGCTTAAGATGAGGAATGACACCAAGAATGCTTTGCAATGTGAAGAAGTGGCTAGAAAATTGTGTCACTCATGGTTGCACAAAGTCCTTGCCATTTGTGTGTTTTCTCCTCAAAGAAAGAACCCAAGTATGGTTGTAGATGAATTTGGTGACATGTTTAATATCTTCAACCACCCTTTTCACCCATCCAATCTTCACAATGCCCTCTAATAACAAGTCCAAGCAATATGCAGCACAAAGACTCCATGTAATTGTAGGATGTCTCTCCATAAGCATTCTACCTACAACTACATACGTAACTCCGTTGTCTGTGATAATTTGGACAATATTCTCAACTCTAGCTTCCTGGATCACCCCATCTAATAAAGTGCACAAAGTTTCAGCATTTTTGATTTCATGTGAGGCATGTTAATAATTATAGCCTTTCGGCTAAGATCAAATTGGACAAACGAATTAATAATTAAATATTATTAATTATGCCCTTTCTCTACTTGTGCGATTTTATAATTATAAGAGTATTATTATAAAATACAAGTAATTTAATATATATGTGGTTTAATTAAGGGCCCATAATTAGGCCAAGTCGGCACTCTTGGAAGGGTGTAAGAATTCATTACAAACTCATATATATATATATATATATATATATATATATATATATATATTGGATCGATTCTAGGAGAGAAATCATCAAAAACATAACATGCATTTCTTCTCCTGTAATCCTAAGTTGCCGATTTGGGTGCGGATGCGAGATGTGGATGCGAGATGCGGGTGCGCGGATGCGGGAAATTTTTTTTGGAGGGATGTCGGTGCATTTTTATATATATATATTATATATGCAAAGAAATGCAAGAAATATACAAAAATAAATCATTTGATATTGATAGTATGATACTTCACCATTGATCAAGATTCAAGATATTTCATATTTGATAGTTCAGCACTTCAACTTAAAAGTTAAAACTTCAAAGACGTGACAGCAAATTGAGATAAGTTCAATATTATATTATTAATAACTAATTAGTCATGTTCAAGATTCAAATGCAATTTAAACTACAAAACCAAAACTTAGTTCATGATTCAATGTTCATCAATCAAGAGTCAAGACTCAAGATTCACTAATCAGAAGAATCATAAGGATTCTAAAGAAAATCCACATTCTCATCATCTCCATGTGCTGCAAGTTCAAGATCATTTGAAGCTAAAATAGTTCCACTGGTGCTAGATGCACCATGACCAATACCATGTGTCCTATTGGTATTATCAGTATCACCATCATCTGAGATTGCAGTCAAATCATGAATTTTTGCATCCAAGTTTGCACACTCAAGGGCTACATCCCAAAGCTTGGCTGACCCATCCTTGTAATGTTCCTCCTTACGTGACAAAAGACGCAAGTTGGTATGAATGTAAACCAAATCCTCAGCTTTCTT
>MU226438.1:472396-487667 GCA_018584345.1 Thuja plicata
GCTTGAATTCGCATATTGGAAGGATCAAAATTATACCAACCTAGGGCTGGAAATCGGACCTGTGGTTGTAGCATTTGGACATTGCATTGAAGGCAGATCCATAAGTCTTTCATTCATTGGATTTCAATCAGTGAACAAATCGGGTACCATCCTTCCACCTTGCTATTAGTTTCTATATTACTTCGTTTCAATTTTTAAAAGCTATCTATAGATTGTTCTTTTCCTTGCATTAATCTGAGAATCTTAACAAGGCATTGATAGACTTTAGGAGCATCATTGAACCATTAGAAGCCACTATGAAGTTGAGAAGAGTCCTATTCCTTCCATCGATTAAGATGCTGCATCCTTTTCTCCTTGAAAATCTTTTTTATCATCAACCACAACCTGTATGTTTTTTACAGCTTGCTCTAGAAATGACCCACTGAAGTCTTTAGCTGTTGGGGTCTTAAACCCCTTGCTTGCAATTGTAAATGCATTAACCAAGCCTTCCCAATACAGGTTGTTCGTTGCATTGAAAGGTAAGTTTTTGTAGTACCAAAAATTTGTTGTTGCCATCCTAGCTTGCTTAAGTTTTCTATATTCCATCTCATACCTTCAAGTGAAGGTAGGGGTCTTGGAACATTGTATGGAGCAAAGAAATTTGGGTCTGATGAAAGAGGAGTCTCACTAGCCTCTTCCTCATTCTCACCATTAAATGAATGTGGTTGGCGGAAGCTTGGACTTCGGCCACCAAAGGGACCCAAAGTGGACACATTTGGATTCATTGCTACTGCCATTGCTTCTTTTGTTTTTTGTCGTTCTTCTTTTAGCATTTCACACTCAACAAGAATGGCCTTCATCTCTCTAGCCATCTTTGGAGTTGATGTAGGGCATATCTCTACAATTTGTCCAAGTAGTTTTGTAATGTGGTATTTTAACCTATTGATTCCACTTGTCATCCATTTACCACATTCGGTACAAGTGACCTCTCCCTTTTTATCTCCCCGTATCTCATACTTCCATGCTTTGTCTTTTTTTTTTTTTTTTTTTGCTTNCCTCTCCCTTTTTATCTCCCCGTATCTCATACTTCCATGCTTTGTCTTTTTTTTTTTTTTTTTTGGCTTTGGGGTTGGGTCTGCCATTGGAGTTGAACTTGACATTGTTGTTTTAACATGAAAAAAAAATAGAAGGGTTTTGAGAAAAATCAACCAAAAAATGATAATCAATTTTTTGAAAAAAAATTAGTATTAAAAAAAAAGCTAAAAATACAAGGAAATAAGTTAGGAAGTGAAATGGAAAACAATTGCTAGCATATGTCCTTTTTCAAGATTTTTTTTATTTTCAATTGATGGAAGTGAAAAAAAGAGAACAAAAATCACTTACCTAGCTCTCTTTTGCCGCTTTGATCTCGTTTTCTCATCTTCAAACCCTACTTCATACCTCAGACCCATTTTGAACAAAGTCGGTGCTTAAAATGAGCAAAAGACCAAAGAAGTTGACTTTAAAACATGATTGGGCCATCTTTCTGGCTACGAGAGTCTCAGGGAAGGACTCGCGAGTCCCAACCCCAAACTCGTGTGAGTCCAAGCCAGAGACACGCGAGTCTCGATCGAGGACTTGCCTGAACTCGGCTAACAAGTTCGTGGGGAGTTGACTCGGACAGCCACAGGAGTCATGAGTCTTGGTAAGTTCGTGGCGAGTCCCACGAGTTTTCCATCTATAATATAGACAAGTACATTCCCCCAACATGACATGCTCTTTGAGATACAACTGTTGCCAAAAATTATTGAACTTACTCTCCAACAATGGCTTGGTGAAGTTTTCTAGCAATTGGTCCTCCATCTCAACATAAGCAATAAAAATCTTTAGAAGCTCCATCAATAAACAAAATTTGTGGTACATGAACTTGACATGCTTAGTCCTCACAAAGTAAAAGGATTCTTAGCAATTTAAGAACACTCTAATTCACAATGAATCATTGGAACATCTTTTGACACATGCATGTGATCCAACATCTCTTTCAACCACACTACTTCATTTGACGCGAGAGCTAGTGTAATGTATTCTACCTCCATTGTTTCTAAGACATTATAATTTACTTTTCTTTTTGAAAAATAAAAAAATAACAAATCTCCCAACATTATACATTACTTGAAGTTGACCTCATGTCATCAAGATCTCTCGCACAATCTAAATTTGTGTAGCCATGCAATACACATTGACCTCACTTAAGACTAAAATCCAAAGTCCCATTCACATATTTCAAACAAATTTCATGTGAATACTCTATGGTTATTGTATACGTTTGGCCACCAATTCAACAACAAAAGAAATGTCAAGCTTGGGTAAGATACAATAAACAGTCTATAGGCATTGTTTATTAATATACTTATAAAATGGAGAATTCAGGCTTGTTTTCAAGTGGGATCATCCTATGGAGCTAGAACTAGCTGCCAATGTAATTTGTATGGAAACAAGTTTTATCTTTAAAGATCCATTTGTAATTTTTAAAATATTATTTTTTTATATTTATGACTCAGTCTATCTACTTTGTTTTAATAAGTTGCTCGTTCATTTGCATCTAAGAGGAATTGGATAAATAGTAAATACTCCATCCACTCAATAAACCACAACCAATTGCATCAAAAGATATAGAGAACTTGGTGTATGTACCTTCCAACTTGCACCTCCTTTCACACAAACAACATAGCTACAAGGGGACAGAAGGTTATGAAATGTGGAGCCAAATCATACTGACTTGGATGTTTCCACTTCCCAACAAGTTGCATTTGAAGAGCTGGATAGTGAACACACTTTTAGTGCGAGTGGTAGTGGCATTGCTTTTGATTCTTCAAACGTTCCTATATCATCTAATGTCAATGATGATGATTTAGAAAATCAATACGAGGCTAAAAACTGATTGTTGAATTTGGCATATATATATATATACAGAGAGAGAGAGAGAGAGCAGTTGATTTTGTATGGACAAACTCGACGTCATAAAATAATTTGCCAGACCCACAAACCCAAATGAAGATTCAAATTAAAATTGGCAACTTTAGGAGCTTTCTATAAATTTGTAACCAACTTATGCTTCAAACCTCCCGATTGGATGAACTCGGTTCTCAAAGAGAAACTATAATATTTCTTAGCGATGTCACTTACACCTTGCTTCTGTTAGAACAGGTATAGCAGCCTTGTGCGAACTGTAGTTCCAGGCGCAAGTTATGTCTGGCTATAATATATTTAAAGCCTAAGCTGCTTTGAGTTCAAACCAGTCAGCCTATTCTTCTCTTCCATTTATTTGAGAGTGTTGAAACCTTCCATGATATAAGATCATGAGCTTTTATATTTTAGCCCCATCAGATTAAAATTTCAATCATAATAATATTGTTATTCCCATAAAGGAAATGTACAAAATAACAATACTTGTAGCTTTTTAGAATTCATGAGAGCACAAAAGAATGTTACAGCCCCACGGGAAATCATAAGATGTTTTGAGATCTTACTTTGTAGGGTTTTGGTGAATAGTAGTCCTTGTTTTGTAGCAGGAAATGATTTTTTTGCAGCCCCAATTGCCATTAAAGTTGGGTGTCTTAATTCCTCCAGATCTAATGTACTATTGGAGAAGAATCACATCCGTGTTTTTTTATTTGCTCAAATCTTTTTGAGGAATTGACATTTCTTTGGCACCTTTTGTCATGTCCCCCTTTTTGGATTAAGGAAATAATTTAATAATTTAATTTCAATTGCGGGAAAAATAACTTCAATTTTATGAAAAAAGTAACTTTTATTTTATTATTGAAGTATAAAGTTCCTAAAAGTGCTTTTAAAAGAGAGCCTAATTTGATGTCACTAGGACGACGGGAGAAATTGTAATTTAATTGTTTTTAAAAGTAAAAAAAAATCTAGAAATTTCTTCATGAAGGCTAAAAATAGCAAACAAGTGATTATAAAAGATGGAGCTGGCTTGAGGAAAATCAATCCATCATTTACCAAAAACCCTTTTTTTGAAGATTGAGCATCAATATTCATCTTTTGGCCAGAGGACAAAAACCCTCTTGGTAATGAAATCAGAGGATGAAAACCCTCTCAGTTTCAAGTTTGGATTTGGGGACAAAATTCCTCTTATTCTACAGAGGCGGGTCCATTCAAGGATTGCAATTGTGCGTAAAATCAGATTCAAAAGCTTCTTGTAGATTTACAAAGATGTGCCGTAAACGTATAGGATGTTCAATTTCAATTGGTTTGTGGAAGTTTCTCCAGTTTGTAGGTTTTTTAATATTTTAGTGTGAGGATCACTTTTGTTATTTTCTAAATTATCTGTTTAAGCTAGTGAAAATTGTTTTAATATTATTCTGAATGTTATTGATGAAAAAAAGTCGAAGAAAGTTGTTATTATTCTAACTTGGCTGTACTACTTATGGTGTGACCATTTCATTTTTATTTGAATTAAAAGTGTCATGACTCGTACCATTTATCATTGTTGTACTATAAAAATATATGATTTCTTTATTCGAATATTCGGGCACCTAATATGATAAAGGAAGGCTGGTCTAAAGCTTTGATAGACAGTCTCATTCCCTACTCTTGGTTCTCATGGATGCTAAAATGGTTTTATTATATATAAAACTGTATCTTATCGTGGAATATGAGCCTTTGTATGTGTTGCATGCAAGCAATATAGCTTACTAAAAATCCACCCAAACACTATTTCTAAGCATAAAACTTGATTTTATATTGAAATATCAAAGTAATTTTTCATTGCTTGAAAGCTAGTTATGCAGTTGATCACCTCAAAGTTCATACTTGACCAATCATTAATACCATGAGAAGCTGGATTAACCAAAAAAGACATTTACAAGTTTGAATATTTTTGGAAAGGAAAACTGGGAAGTTATTTAACTTATTTGAGTTTGACACAATCAAGAAAATAGATGCATAATGGAATTGAGAATGAATCCTTGCTCCAAAAAACTGGTCTTCCTTTCATTTCATTTCGTGTCTATCATATAACCTTTTAAAAAACTGCTAAGCCTTTTATACAGATAGAAAAGTGAAGTACTCCTTTTGCTTCTTCAAGTCTGCCATATCTTGCTGGTACACTAGAGGAGATGAGTTACTCTGATCTTACCACTTTTGTTGTGAAAGTTGTGCTATTCAAGTTATTAAGAGTCAAGACACATGAAATTTCCACAGTCCACTTGAGTGAATGAGAGTGCTTATGGCAATTATTATTTGAATGATTTTGCATCAAAAACATGCAGACAGTTATTATCAGAAGCACTTACATTCACAAGCTTATTTAAATAAAGAGTGTTTATGGTAATAAGTTAATAACTATTTGGATGATTTGCATAAAAAACATCGAGATATATATTATCAGAAGCACTTTCATTCACAGGATTTTTTGAATTCTTAAGATATATCATTCATAATTATTTCACATGATGAATTCAATTACCATTCAATCAAGAACTAGTGTCTAATATGAGTGTATCATTACCATCCAGCAAAATGAAAATCAATTTGTTTCAAAACTTAATTCCTTCTTTTACTATGTAGCATTGAGAAGAAAGAGAGTTGAATAATACTTATTTCTGATATATGCCTCTTTTCAACCCTCCTCATAGCAAGGTCAATATCGATATCCAAAAACCTGTGTCCATAGTACATACATCAATAGTTATAACTTATAAGCATTAAAACCTAAAAGATTATGTATTAAGTGCTCAATTATGATAAAGTAAGAAGTACCATCGCTCGTCAAAGATGGAAGCTACTTCTCTCCAACACTCATCTTCCAAAAGCAAGTAATTTCCTTCCACTATCACTATTTTATGTCTGGCAACAAGAATGAGACAATATCAAATTTTGTTCCTTGAAATATTATATAATTGAATGCAAACAAAAGAGTCTATAATTAAACCCCTGCAACACAATTTTATTTGATGAATACTATATTGGATGAAACGAGCTAAATATGTATGAGATTGGTTGCTGGACAGCTATTGCATGATCATGCTCCTTGTATGGCAACAACTAAGAAAAGAATTTAAAGTAGATTTTGAACCAGGCATTTTTAGAAATGTAGAAAATTTGGCTAAGATTACAAATCACAAAAAAATAATACTGACCAAGGATCTAACATCATGACTAATCACAATTAACACTATTGATCTCTTGATAGCAATATATTCTTTTACTTAATAATCCTACACCTAATAGAATATCTTGGGACTACGAAATACCAATATGAGTGTTAACTCCTGAATTTGCACCCTAGATCTAAGCACCTAAACACTTAGAAATTCTGGAGGAACATGGGAACAATCACGAGTTTGTGGGTAAACTATGTAAGTGATTGAACCTCCGGATTCTAGGCCGGTTCCTATTGGATTGGAATATCACTTGTAGTTAAATTTGTATGGAAAAGGGATGAAAGAAATAATGTAATGAATTCTAAACCTAAAAAGGGTGATACACCAATAAAGAGTGCAGATTTCCTCAAAGTCACAAATCTGTACCTATCAGACACATATTACTAAATTCTGCAATTTGAAATCACTTTTCAATACCTAGGATGATTTAGAACTCAAAATAGGATTTGATATCACTATTAATGAGAGATCAATCAACAAACAGGGAAAACTTTGCAAAAAGGTTAAATTCTTTACTGTTCAGAGAAGGAATTAGAAAAATTCACTAATCTATAGCCAGAAAGAGACAACACTTAGATGCTGAAAATTTGAAAGGCTCCAAAACAGATATTCAAAAAAGACATATGCAAATAACAGGCCCAGCTTTATAATCCTCAAAACTCTGCAAAACTGATTACAAAATAACAGGAAAAGATTGCAAAGGAACGATATGTTCACTGTACAACTCTTCTCCCCTAATTCTGAATCCCCCCAAAAATGAGATCCAAATACAATAAATAGAGCTATCAGGGCCCTAACCCGGATGCATGAGAAAACCCTCCAAAATGAGGAGTCAAACTGTCAAAAAGTGAAGTCAAAGTGCCCCTTGAACTCCCTCAAGTCATGAATAACTGGACTGCCACTCAAAAATCCCTTAAAACTGCTCCAAATCCTCAAAAATTATGCATATATGTGGGGGTCAGATATGAAAGGAAAACCCATCAAAAAATGAGCCTAACTGTCAGAAACCAAAAGTGAACTGCTCCAAAGAGACCCCTTAACTGATACTATCTGATGGAGAACTCAAAAACTTCCTCTAAATGACCCCAAGATGCTGACAACAGCCCCTAATCTGCCTCCACAACTGAATATAACTGAAGAGTTCCTCCTTTATTAGAAAGATGATCTAGAAATCTACTTTGGATATGTATTTTTTCATTTCATATATTCTGTAAAAGGTTTTTTAATTTATACTTTTTCCAAAACTATACTTATTATTTTTAATAAATAATATACTTATGCTTTAAATAGAATTTTTTTTAAAACTTCTATCTAATATATTTAATAACAAGTATAAATATATTATTTAATATTAAATATAATAAGTACAAATTTAAATTTAAATTTTAACTATATGTATTATACTATAACACTATTTAAGTTAAATAGAAAAATAAAATTATCTATTTAACTCAAAATAATGTTATACTATAATATGTATAGTTAAAATTTAAAACTTAATTTATAAGGAAACAATATAAATTAAAAAAAAAACCTAATACCTAACACATAAATAAATCAAAATACACAACCTAAAGCATTCATATTAAACCCATAGTCGACATGACCTATTTGCAAAACAAATATCTCTGCCTCCTTACAAAGCCATGTGACTCATAAGGCGTGGCATGCTGAGAAGGTCCCCGTACACTGCTGTCTTGCGGACTCCAAAAGATTATACAAACTGGCAAAGGCGTTTACTTCATCTTCATTTGTATCTACACTTAATCATTTTCGCAGTTTGGAAGAAGAAATACTTAGGGTTTTGCTGCCGCCATTTGCAAGAATCTTTGGTTTTTATTGAGCTTTTGGAGTTCTCCCAAGAACTCGGGTCTGCTATAAGATGCGCCTATTTCATGAAGCCATAAGTCTTAACCACGAACTCAGGGCTGTTCTTCTTGAAGTTTGGTTGTGATTAATGACTGGCAGAGATTTTCTTGAACTCGGCTTTCTGATTGAAGAACCCAGAACTGAACACGAGCTTGTGAATAACAGACGGAAACAGAGATAAGTGCATCATATTTTTCTTCTCCTCCCGTGCATACTTTGTTTGCTGAAACTTATTTCATTTGTTGGCTTTAACTTATCTTGACTTGTGTATTTGACATTTGCATAGTTAGAACTTGATTCCAGCTTTTCCATTTTGCAAACTGTTATTTATATGCCATAAAATATGGCTTCGTGAATGTATCTTTGTTTCTGGGTTTTGGGAATGGCGTTTTCATTATGACTGGCTCATGTTTGAGCTTTTCTCCCTTTGAATGCACAAACTGGAGGTGAGTATATCTTTCTTTTCTCCGATGAAAATCTAGACTCTTTTGCTGCTTACGTTTTGATTTACCTCTATTAACTCCATCCGTGCATGCTCATCGTTTTGTTTGTCACTGACTTTCATATTGCATACTGTCACCTTTGCTGTCTTCTCTTCGAACCATATGCAGATCCTTTTCCAGAAGAGCTGTAACTATATCCATATAACCATTTCTTGAAATAAAATGCAGTGCATTCTTACCATTACTCTTAGCAATTTCTATCAACTGGCATTCTTTTACAAGAAGCTCATTAACAACCTCAACATGGCCATTGACTGCAGCAGAAATAAGACCTATGTAGCATTTGATAAATCAAAAGTTTGAACAGACCAGGTTGGAGGTTCAGAAACTCTTTCACAATACCTGTGCATCATATATTGAACCCTAGGTTTTTCTATTTTCTGCATTTATTAGTTTCATTATGTACATAACGAAAACCAGACTGTCATATCTATGTATGAAAAGCTGCAGACCTCTCTGTTTCTTTTACGTAAAATCTGAGTTTCATTTATTTACTGGTTCCATTATGCACATAGCAAAACTGATTGATGCTTACTTGCATTAAAATGCTATAAATCTAATCTTTGTTTGCACCATTGCGTGAAATCTGGGTTTTCATATCTTCGCATTTCATATGCACTTAAAATACAGCTTAAATATGCTGCTTGCTTAAGTACACAATAAAAATAATGCTTGGTTCTTGTACTGTGACTTTGCAATACTGAAAAAACTTGACACTCGGCCTTCCTTGCTGACTGTTACTTTGTATTCACGGCTGTAAGAACTTAGCACTTACCTCATTTGTAAGAATGCAGTGTTATCAGCCACTCATTGGCTTTGATGCTAAAGATATAACATGAAGGATCTTTATATTGAAGTTAACTGAAGCTCTATTTCTCTGTTATTGTTGTAGCACTCCTTATATTATTTTAACATTTTTTGACAGTGAGCATCAAAAACTGTGATTTCATGACTTTTGATATTCTGCTGTAGATCAAATTTTAGATATGAACATAAAAAATCCAGACATAAAATAAATGCAACACCAGCACTGAAATCTGTTTATGAGGTTCGAGCACGGGCTCGTGACACTCATAACAGACTTAAATGAACCTGTCCCTGATCTTCAATTTTCTACATACTTGTTGTAGCTCTGAAACCATGTATATCTGATTTACCTAACTGAAAGGTTTCATGACGAAAGTCATGTCCCTTCAACAGTCTATCTTCTGCAGCTCCATGATTTGGCCAAAAGGTCCCATGCCTGAACTTATGCATGCCCCCTCAATAGCCTCCTCTAGTCCACCGGTCTTCATGTCTTCGCCTCTCCATAGCTTCAGTCGGAAAGTTTCGTGCGTGAAATGTATGCACGTCCTTTCAACGACCTATTTAACCTTCGTACCTATCTACACATGAAGCAAACAATGTTAGGAAATAAAGTGTTTTTCTGTGATGTGATCATTCTTTCCAGCAGCTCCATTAATGCTTTCTATTTTACATTTTTGTAAATGCAATCAAGTAGATAGCTAGAAGATAGTTTAATCTTTCTCCATTGCTCAGTTCGTTCGAACTGACCCCACTTTCACTCTTCTTTTGCAGGATGACTTGGAATACCTCGGGATGTAGGGCCAAAGATGCAGCAGTGCTCAACTCTCTACGAAACACCAGGCAATGGGGGGCCTAACCTGTCTTCTTTTCTTCTTTTTTACATTTACAGAAATGTAAATTGTTCCTTTAATTTCTGCACTTGATTTCTGCATTCAATTTAAGAAACTGAAATGCATGCCGGCATTAACCTACTGCCACGGGATGTGTGGCT
The DNA here is from genome assembly GCA_018584345.1 of Thuja plicata. Lineage (NCBI taxonomy): Eukaryota > Viridiplantae > Streptophyta > Pinopsida > Cupressales > Cupressaceae > Thuja > Thuja plicata. Next base: position 482,707 of record MU226438.1, read on the forward strand.
TCATATGAATGCACTTCTCATTGTATATCTCTGAAAAGTACTTTCCATTTATGTTTTTTAAGAGCAACCACTGCTTGTGTGGTTAATTTAAAGCTGTACTTTCATGTCTGAAATGCAAGCATATCTCTCTCCTTTCTGCTAAGCTCAAAAATCTGTACTTTATTCAAAATTTTGAATAGTAATATGCAAATAAGTGTACCTTAATGTGCTGTCCTGATGTTTTCAATTGTAATGTTGAACATGTATCATCTTTCTCTGAATTTTTTACCATTCTGAAATTTAAAACAGCAATTCTTAAATTCAAACTTCAACAAAAAACACTTGTCAGTTTATCAATTTAGTGTGAACTAAAATGATAACAATGAGAGGAAATGATATATCAATAATAATGATCAAGATAGGCAAGATGTTCATTCTTCAAGGTAATCTGTCATGGGTAGGTCATCTAGTGCTGTTGTTGAATACTATTCTTGAAGCATTCTAGCATATAAATCATACTAAAAAATATTATATGAAACTAATGACTAAAATTACGAGTATAGGAAATACTAATAGTTGAAAGTTTAATTTGCACTTTTCAATGTTGACATGAAATAGTATAGATCTGCAGTAAAAACACTTCCACATATAGTTGAAGCTCCTTGTAACAAAGATAATAACCTAAAACCCTAAACTAAAGAATATTACTTGCTTGCAATTTGAATCGTTTGGCTTTCTAGGGTGGGCCATGCATAGCAAAAAAAACTAAAGGTGTCTCTTTAAGCAAGCAATACAAACAAAATTTAAAATAAAAACCCAATTTTTTTTCTTGGGCTAGGGAAAAAGATTGATACACACTTCTACTCAAAGTGAAAGGTGTTTATGCCTTTTGATTGAATGTAAACCCTAAAGGCTAAAACAACTATTGCACTTACACTCTTCAACTAAAGGCAAAGATTGGGCAGTGCAAGTACAAAAGAGCTAGGATTGGTATAAACAAGTAAGATTTAGTCAATTAGAGAGATGACTAACAAAACTACAAGACCCACGTCACTATGATCTGCAATGCAAAGTTTGCAATTACAATAACAACACTTCTATTCACTTCATCTACACATACATTAGATGCCATGAACTAACAATAATTGTATTTGAAGCTACAACCACTATAGTTCGCAATTCAATAAAATAAGTTGTTTTGTAATTAAGAAGTTAGTTCTTAATAGTATTTGTCAATTGGTAGTTACTGATAGTTAGTGTTCTCAACCAATGTTGGCCTTGCTGTATATTTCTTATTATACTCATATTTGAGGACCACATGTATGAGTTCTTGTATCTATTGCACATTTGATGAATGAATGAAATGACATAACTTTCTGAAACATTGTTGCAACTAATTATTATATTATTTTATTCTATTATTCCTTTTCTCTCTATTAATCATTCAAGGATAATTACTGAGTAAACATTTGGTGTTGTGGCTGATTTGGACACTGGCAAAGTATAACTCACAGATGAGAATCATGGCGATCTAATGGGACAACCTATAGACGAACCTGTACAAGCCAACAAGGAATTACAAGACCAACTTACACAGGACTTGGTGAATTCGTGGGACATCTCAAAAGACACATTTAGAGGGAAGCTCTCAGGAGAGAGGTCCCTCAACATGCCATCTAGGATAACCTAATCGTCAAAAAAGAGGCTGATCATCTATTGCATAGATTGCCAAGGCTTGTTGCATGCCATTATATCTTCTTACAAGACCTTTGGGCTAAGAGGGATCGGGAACAACGAAGGCAATAAATATTGTGTAATGCCCCACTGAAAAACCCTCTAAGACTAACCACTAACCACAAAAGCAATATATATTTTTTTTAACATAATAGAACATATCATCAATAACACCATATGATGCACAAGTGGAAGATAAACATTCTTTGAGAATAAAGTCCTCTAAGGCTCCCTAACATTGCTACTATGCAACACATCATAATCATAAGGACAACCATAGAAAAGCTAACATTAATCATTTGAAAATGTAAAGAGCTTGCCTGGCTCTAACCTTTAATTTACTTGCAAAGATGTAGTTGTTTTGAAAATTGCAATGTTTATGAATTTATTTCAAATAATTTGCCAGGTAATAACAATAACATCACTTCCTTAACACTCAATTCCATTCAAAAAACAAATATCCGTACAAGGATATAATAATGCAGTCAGTTGATTTAAAACGAAACCCTAATTGATGATAACAAATTATACATAACCAATACTAGCAAATAGATTACAAGAATAACCTGTGATTACTTCCAACGGCTACCATACTGGCTGCAAATAATGAAAGATGGCGGCTACCATTGTTTCCAGCGGTTTCAATGCTGGCCGCAACTGCTAGAAGGAAGACGGCTGCTAAAGAAGACTCCCACGCTGAAGTAAGTGCAAGCTGCAACTAGAAGGACAAAGGAATTTGCAAATCAACACCAAATCGCACCAATAATAACACCCAAAGATGCACCATTAAATGGCGTCCAAAAACACCATCTATCAACTCCCCCATTGATGGCGTCCAAAAGATACTTCCAGAATTATCAAAGCTGGCCGCAACTCCTTCACAATTCGTTGGCAATGAAATCCAACTCAAAAGTGTAAAGACGCATGAAGAATTTACAATTCTTCCTACTGTTATTCGAAACCCTCAACTTCAGAACTCAGAGCCATTTGAAAACCAGTTTCAAAAGAATGATAAGCATAATAAATTCGATTTTCTCCAAGAAGCCTTTATAATGTCTTCATAACAAATCGAACCCTAAGCTTCATCAATACACTTTGCATAACTTAAATGATTATACCAATAAAACATTATACTTGCATAACATTTCATTGAAATATAATACTTCATTATATTTCCACTCATTAAATGACATAGCATTTAAATATAAAGTCGTTATAATTAAATAATGACTTGACTTTATAAAATAAGCTCATAGAATTATTAATTAAGTGAACTTAATTAATTACGAACTCCTCAACAATAAACTCCTCAAGTCCGTACAAATGCTATGCCAAGTCTATCACCAAGACACCCTGCCCCACATAGACACTGCCAAAAAAAGACTTACTAAAAATAGTAAGTACCTCAAACTGGAAACTCTGCAAATGAATCCAAAACTCCACTAATACCAATGCACAGGCACCCTGCTAAAAATAGCAATCATGACAATCACCCAAAATAAACACTCACTATAAAGAGTAAGTCTGTGAATTTGACTCAAACGAAGAGCAATCCTGGCATCACAGACCTCTAGAGTGGAAAATGACCACTGGCTCTGCCACACAACCCCCTCTAACATCCCGATTAGCCTACGAGGGTCACAGAAATAAGCTAATCCCACAAACTCCAACACGCCTAAAAACGGGGACATTATAGTCTTCCCTTCCTGAAATTGGTTGTCCCCAAGCAATCTCAGAAAACAAAACACAGAAGTCCACCCGGATCCCAAGGATAGAATGGAGTGATGTCCCTGTGATCACCTACAAAACCTTGTGATGAAATCACCATCCACTGAGCTAACCAAAACACACTGTCACCATGCCAACCATAGCGACCCACACAATCTGCAGTGCCAAACCTGTCACTACCTGGATCCCAGTAGAGATGAAACTCACAACCATCCAAAACATGAATAAGTGGATATCCAAAACCATCTAACAAACTAGAGCTCCCTACACACCCTACCAATCTGCCCTGTGTACTCCTGTAATTCAAATATCCATCCACTATAAAACCAGCCTAAATGTACTAACCTTGAAAGTCACCTCCTGCTAGCTTGCAGTAACCGACCCCATCAACTACTGATGGAGTAAACCCATCCCAAAAAGAATGGTATAACCCTAGAGCCAACGCACACCTACGCGCAAACAAGTCCTCAACTGGTAGGTCGAAAGAGAAATGATGAGCACTCCTCACTATGTAATCATGGCGAAAAGCTCCAATCCCTGTCGGAGGCTCATCAAAATCAAACCGAGGATCAAGAGATGGCTCCAATCTCTAACTCTGAACAACTGGTTGGGTAGGATCATAGGTAACGCTCTCAGCAAACCCAACCACAAAATCTCGATGAGGAAGCATTGTAGTCAAGGTATCCACAATCTTCCCCACTAACATTTGAATACCATGAGAACCCTGGATGAGTGTACCCTCAAAAGCTCCGAAAGGACCTTCTTGCAAAACCAGACTCTCAAGCAAGTACTCCATGAATGACTCTGTGCAGTAGAAATTATAAGAAGCAACATCAACCAGCCCCCTGCAATCCACAACTGATCCCTCCAAAACTGCGGCACTACCAACTGCCTATCACTATTGGCTATATGAGATGAAGGAATAGATTTGCTTCCGACAGAAGGAAACAAATCATCATGAGAACTAGCCTTAAAACCAGATGATACCCTATCCCTGTCCTGTGAAGCAAATGTAGTGTCAGAAACTGGCACACAACTCTCTAGCGAATCCACTCCTGCTACATCAGGACTCCTAACAACCTGCTCCGTATCATCATTCATCATGTTAACAACTGGAGAACCCGATACTACAAAAATCTCTCTGCTGTCCTCGGGTTTTGTTCTTTGGGGCAAGATCAAACTCCTCCAGAGGCACCTCTAACTTCTTCCTCTTCTACGTGACAACACCCAACCAAGGAGGTAGGACAAAGGATGATGTTGCACCATCAACTGTAACCTAGGATGCCGGTTCGGGTTCGAATTCGGGTTCGGGTTCGAAGAACCGGTTCGCCAGTTCGAAATTTTTTTGAAAAAGGGGTTTTTGGGTTCGGGTTCGTTTTTTCAAAAATATGTAAATTTTATATATATATATACATATTTTGATATTTATGCAGCCTAGAAGCATGAGTTAAGATTAGAATGTCACATAGTATCATAAAAACTAAAGTAAACATTTAAATTTGTAAACATAGCATCATGAA
>MU226438.1:504603-528378 GCA_018584345.1 Thuja plicata
GATGACTGATCCCGCCAAATATAACCTCTTGCAAAACCTCGACACCCTTAGAGAAAAAAATCCTAGCAATCATTGAGAATTGCGTAGGGTTGCCCCAATTTTGGGGAACGCAAAATTGAGGACAACAAGGTTACCTCGTACTATGATGAAATCCGAGATGCTGAGCTTATTCATTTAGATATGGAAGACTTTCTGAAAAGGGTTGAAGCAACTATGACAGATAACATGTGTTGCATCAAGCAAACTTATATCCACATGGTTTCAACTTTTCCTCTTGCTGTCCTATATCCACATTGTATTTTTCATCTTTTGTTTTTGGGCAAGAAAGCTATGCTTCGATATCTTGTATCTTGAAGACTTTGAGTTTCATGCTGCAATTTTCTGAACTGAATAAAAGAAGCAAGATTTTCCAAACTCTATGTTGTAGATCTTGAGATTGATTAGTGGATTCTTATGTTGCATTAGTTACTCTTTCTTGAATTGAGTTTTGGATTACCTTGTTTGAATCATTTGAGCATTCAGTTTAGTTTCTTGAAGTCTTTGTGCTTCAAGGGAAGAGATTGCTATAATCAAATAGTGACTACAATTAATAAGAGTAGAAGACTTTGGGCTTTAATTTGAAGTGTTTTATTTAAGTTTAAGGATTTTCAGTAAGAGACTTTGCGCCTTACTGGTTGTTCTTGTTGAATCCTAAATCGGAATAATCGTAGGAGACTTTGGGTTCCTGTTCTTATTCCACCAAAGTATTTATATAGACTGTTGTCTTTGGATTTGTTCTTACGTCAACCCTGAGCCACCGGTATTATCATAGAAATAGGGTCTTTTGTTAAATTTGAAAGTTGTGGTTTGTGAATCATTCCTAAAAAAGAGGAATTGATTAAGAGAACCGCCCCTTTTTCGTTATTTCAGTTAAGTTCTTGTTGAAGCCACCTATGGTAAGAAGGGAGCCTCCCCTATTGCTAAGAGGAGAGAGAAATCTCATTCAATGTTGTCTAAAGTCACAATTTTGTAAGTTGTGGTCACAGTAACTTACAAAGATTTTAGCCAACAGATGGCTCGGTCCCTTTAAAATTCGAGAAGTCTTTGACAATGAGCCTATCAAGTTAGAGAATTTTGATGGCACCTTATTGAAAGACAATAGTAACGGCTTGAAGCTAAAGCCATACAAGGAGAGAAGACAAACTCTAGTTGTAATCAATGTGGTGGATTGGACAAACTACATAGATAAACATGTCAATGAGCCTAGAGAAATACTTGAAGAGGAACCTATAGCTGAGGAGGTTGAAGGATTCACCATAGCAAAGACAAATCCACATCTAACTACTAATCTATTTGGTCCATCGACAATAGACATAATAATTTACTAGTGATCCTGGATAATGTGTGCTCCCTATTCGGGCAGAAGAACGGGTTACATAAGCCATGAACTTGATACAAATATAGTAGATGGACAAATTGAGAAGTAGAATGGTTTATGTTTTTCCCTATATGGATGGAGAAGGTCCAAAGCTATGACCTGTATTAATGGCAGAAAGCCATATGGTAGCAAAATGGTTAGGGTACAATGAGGCCACAATTGAATACACAAAGGAACATCAAATAGGTACCACCACCTCCATTAACCTATACAAACAGGCTTTGGCGTGTTGTACATAACCCAACAGGTAACCTAACAATACAAGGGGAGAAGGTTAATTGGTATCAATAGGATGGAGGGAGGTTTATTGATGGTCGTCAAAATTTGGAAAAAGGTATGACCATCCCTCCAATCATTGATAAATTTTTTGTTTTAAAATAATAAATGTACTTGTGAAAATGAAAGTTATAAGAAACCATATGACTCATGTATGTGGCGGCATGATAAAAAAGTAAAAACAGAAAATATGGAAAGCCGGGAGAGGAAAATAGAAAATGGGAAAAAAAATAAAAAGAAAAAGCAATAAATTATTAAAATGGTGAAGTCAAAAAATATGAAAATATCACATTGGGAAAAATTAAAATATTGAAGTTGGAAAACGTTAAAATATTCACTTTTGTAAAGTCTAAAATACAAAATACAAAATACAAAGTGGGAATTATAAAGGAATAATGATCAATAGGAAATTATAAACACGTTTCTTATAAAGTTTGGCCCATTCATTATTGTAAGATTTTTTATGGTCTAATGCAGAAGATAAAACTTCAGCAACCAATGTTTAGCATTACTCCCACTGTACAACATCATCAGCAATTCATTCCTTCTCCCATCTTACGACCCTAGTGCATCATTTGGTGAATTGGGTGGCATAAATTATTCTATTTTGTCCACTCCAGCATGTTCTACAATGCCTAGGAGACCATTACCTCACCCTATGACATCATATTGTAGCAAGTTCACAACATACACCTTGGCATACGACAACCCAATGCCCTCCTCGCTTCTTTGTATGACACATACCTTGAAAGGTATAGCCCATCCTTCTCATTGTACAATGGTCAATTGCCTCTAATCGTATGATGCTCATAGTTGCTTCTTATCGTACAATAGTTAGTTGCATCTCATCATACAAACTCAAATTGGAATAACGTTTCAAACCATATGGGAAGGCATGGGTTACTTCAGTATACAACTTCATCCAATTTGCAACACCCCCATCATACAACAAAACTTTCTCACTGCACGACATTCATCCACCATACGATTCTTTGTTCCTTCAACATAAGGCATGTCCATTTCTTGCTTAAACTTAAGGTAGCTATTTCCCACCATTCACCCAATGTTTGTCATTCTCTAACGTTCTCCATTGGTACAACATTCTTTTTCAGCCATTCAAAATTGGGACGTATGACCACCATATAATTGCAAGGTATAATGCCTAGCATTCACTTTTCCATGTTTTGTCGAAAAGAAAGTGGTGTATGGTATCAACAAACCTTCACAATACGATCCTTCAAGTTTGTATGACATTCTGAAATTGTACAACTTCCCACACTGCGAGATAGTTATCATAACTATTTTCCGAAAAGGCATTCTCTATTTAAATTTATTTGTGCACTCCCAAACCATATTTGCAAATATATTTTCTAGATATGGACAACAATACTAGCAAAGGGAAAAAATTATTGTAGCACTACAAGCAGAGAATTACATCGGGAAAAGGAAGTTGAGGAAAGGAGGATACTACAATGGATTCAATGACTTGGGAAAGTCTCGCGGATAGTGAATGTTGAATGTGGTGGTAAATAATTTGGATAACCATGCGTTGAAAGTAGCATTGCAACTGCGTAGGTGGACAAAGTTGCGCAACTATCATTCTTCAATTCTCAGGAGTTCGAACCATATTTGAAAGCCATGGTGGTGAACTACAACCGATAAACTCAAAAATCATTAATTGATTATAGGGGATGTGAGGTTACCATTTCATTATGGCCAATTGATCTTACCAAAGTGTTCAGCATACCTTCCATAGGGGTAGCGATGTGCAAACCAACATGGAAGATTACCCCATAGCACAAAGAAGCCTCCGATCGATGACTATGCCGCCCAGATTATCCCAACAAGAAAATGATAGTATATGGAGTGTTGGAAATAGCGGAATACATATACACATCTTGGCTATTGTTGGATGGAAGTGCATAATGGACTTTGCGAAATGTTGATTAGCAGGTGCTAGTCGAGCATCAGATGTTCCGATACGTATGATTGACTTCATGATCAGCCTGGGTATTGGTCAATTGGGAAAGACTTCTATCTAAAAGAATTAGGGAATTCCTCTCCCTAAAACATAAGGTATTTACATGACTTAGCACGCCATCACCCTATTCTTGGATTCTCTATACATCTTGGTCCTTATGGAGAAATTGGGCAAATTTTAACCCATATAGTAGTTTGATCCCTCATGGTCGACTGCATTCATTGGACTACCTTAGACATTCAGGAACCAGCTAGGCAAGAGGTGCAACTGGCAAGAAGAAAAGAAAACACAAAGACGTGTCGAGAAAAGGTGTAGATAGTATAGATGATAATTATGAGCCTATTGAGTTTTCTTCATCAACATCCACCACTACACCAAGGGACCATTCCACCGTAGAGGATGTGTTCTTGGCTGTCGATGCACAACCTTTGGTCCCATTAGAGATTGAGATAGCAAAGGCCATTACTATTACTTCGGGCATGCCAGCCACATTGCCAGTATTACCAACCATATTGCTCACAATGCCAGCCAAAGCCACTTTGCCTGCCAAGGCCACCATGCCATCAGGGCCCACCTTACTAGCCGAAGGCATTTTGCCTACAATTGCATATACCACTTTGCCTACAACTGCCAAGCAGATTGATCATTGGCTCAAACTACTTGGGCTTCAAGTGGAGCTTACAACATTCACCTTGCCGAGTTTTCCAAGAGTCATGGCCAAAGGATTCAAGTAACAAGAGACAAATTAGTCAATAATAGTTGTTAATAGTGCCAAACCTTTTCCTACATAGGCAACTCTGCCTAGTGTTCAACACATTCAGGAGGTAGGTGAGCTCTCCCATGCACCACAACCACCTTTGACTCAATAGGAGTTGCTTGTGGCTAACCCATCTATCTAGGATCAAGAGTCAAGTAATTCAGAGGGAATAATTTTTGAGATTACTAAGCCTAATGAAATAAATCCACTTGGCACAACTTAGAGATACATACAGGTCTTAGTGTATGGAAGTGGTGATGCAAGCAATAGGAGACATCTCCAAGTGATTGAATGTGGGGCATTGTTTGTTGATGTGTCAAGATAAGATAAGATAAGATAAGATAAATTATTAATGTCCAACAAGAGACCACAAGCGGGCCTAAGGGACTAAGAGCCCAAAAGGCTGCAGGACAACCAAACGGTGTCCGAGAAAAGAGAAACCAACAGAAAAAGAAACAAAAAGAAGAGCCAAAAAGGAGAAGAAACCGCAAAGCCACCAAACATCTAGTGGTTTTCGGACACCGAAAAGTAGCTCAAGATCAACAGATAACTATCCGTGAGGGGAGGAGTCTGAGTCTGAGTCCGTCTCTGGGAGGAGGGAGTTCGTTGTCGCTGATGGGGCTGTAAGAGCAAGTGATCTCTGCGATGTCTGACCGATCTGGAGTGAGGGACAGTGGAAGGACTCTCAAGCCTCTTGATTCCTCTAGGGGAGGAAACCGGAGCAAAGGAGGTGATTCGCTGGCAAAGGGACGTAGAGCCTGGGGGAGAGAGCACCTATAAAGTCGAATCACAGAGACGGAAGGGCTCCTAGAGATAAAGTGCCAAGCAGTGCTGATCCTCATACCTGAAGAAGGAAGACATAGACCTGCAGTCTCTGAATAGACAGTGGAACCTCCCACGAATCTCATAGTAAATTGGACAGTAGAATAAGAAATGGATCTTAGTCTCAGCCAACCTCATATCACAACACTGACAAAGCCTCTCCTCTCTACTGGTCTGGTGGTCGGTCTGGATCCGAAGTTGGTGAGAGCCAACTCTAAAGGACCCGAGCTGGATACGCAGGACGTGGGGCCAGTGTCTAAAAGTATACTATGGCCGAGTGATCAAGCCATCATGAATATCAATATAGTTCTCGGAATAGAAGGCCATATGAGGCCGAAGGCCACCAGGAGGATCAACCCATGTCACCTAAACATACCTCCTGTAAATATCTAACCTAGTGATCTCATTCAACTCCGACTGAGGGGGGAGGAGATGAGCAGGAGCACCGAGGGAATACTGAAAGGGAGGGAGGTGGTCGATATCAATACCAACAGAGCTGAGGAGATAGGAAGCCTGAGCATACCAGCATCAAGCACGCCTATTAGGGTCAGAGGCCGCCAACGAATCCGAAGAACGATAGGCTAAGTAAGAGTAACGGTATCTGCCATCTGTCGAGTCAGCAAAACCCCTGAGTCTGTGAAGTAACCAAACAAGATCGAAGATCGTGCAAAGTCTGAAGGGATGAGCCCCGAACTCAGCCAAAATGATGCTAGTGGGAGTACTCGGCTGACAGCAAATGAAGCATCGGAGAAAGAGAGTCTGCACTCTTTCAACAGAAGCCCAGTCAGTAGTCAATAAGGAGGGACCCCAAACAGTCGAGCCATAAAGAACAGTAGGTCTAACCAGTGAGTCAAAGATAGACATCTTTGATGTAATATCCTGAAAGTGATGTTGAAAGCATTGTCGCTCAAGTAAGGCAAGAGATCCCAAACCCTTGTTGATCTGCAGTGTCATAGCCGGTCTCAAACTGAAACGCGGCCCAGAGAATCTAATCCCCAAATAAGTGTAGCTGGAAGTCATCTCGATCTCGGTCCCTCTAAAAGAAAAGTGGAGATGCGACGTTTTTAAACAATTGAAAGTCATGACCTGCGTCTTCCCTAGGTTAACCACAAGCTGTCGAGAGTCACAAAAGGAGGCCAGGCCATCCAGGAGTCGCTGCAATCCCTCAGGAGAGGAAGATAAGAGCACGATGTCGTCAGCAAAGAGGAGGATGGAGATCAAGGTATGGTGGAGGAGACAACCATCACCGGGAAGCAAGAAGCTCCTCAGGTAGGTCTCAAGCTCATCAATATAGATACCAAATAGCGTAGGGGAAAGTGGGCAACCCTGCTTAACGCCGATCGAACTCTAAATGACATCCGAGAAACCAAGCGGCGTCCTAAGACGCCCAACAACACTCTCATAGAGTCTCATAATGGCAGCAATCAGACCCTCGGAGATCCCAATGAAATCCCACATCTTCTATGCAATTCCTCAAGAAGCCCAACATATTTTTGCATTTATGTGTAAAGGGAGTTTGGAGGGGAGTTTACCCGACTCTTCACTTCTAGAGGATAGCCTAGGGTAGAGACCCCCAAGATTTGGGCAGCTTGGTACCCTACCAGGCCTATTATGTGAGGGAGATATGGTAGAGTGATCACAACTTTATTCGGCATGAAGATCTCTTTCAAAGATCTATCTTATAGGATGAAGCGTTAGATAGTCTTCACTAACAAGCTCACACATCAAAAGGATGTGACGCTCCAATTGATGTAGACAATATGTGGTAAGATGGTTGAACATACACAAAAGTTTCAGGGACAACTCGCCTAACAAGCACAACTCACCAAAGTGTAACGGACTGGAGTGACAACCACAGGGCAAAGCTAGCTGAGGAGGAGATAGAGAAAACCAAACACTAGCTAGTCGAAGTTGCACAAATGGTGAAGGCAGCAAGGGAGTGAGAATTGGTAGTGGCTCACCATTTATAGCAACATACAGAGAAGGTACACAAGCTTCGGCAACTCGGCTTCTCGACATCCACTCCCACATCTTCTATACATCCAACTCGAGGGACGTCTTCTCACCCCACTACTTAGTAGTTTTTGGTTTTGTGTTGTTCAGATCCTAATTTTGCTAGTTTGTCATCTAGAAGATGAATTTCATTTTTCTTTTATTTTATATTTTATATTTTATTTTATATAATTCATAAATAAATATAATAAGTTGTTTTGTAAGAAATATAATAAGTTCTTTTATTTTTTAATTAATTTTCTTTTCTTTCCAACAGTAGTTGTTAGCTGCAAATTACTGATGGCTAGCATTCTCAACTAACATTGGCTTTGCTATATATTTCTTATTGTACTTATATTTGGAGACCACATGTATGAATTCCTATATTTATTGGACATCTGATGAATGAAGAAAATGAATATCTTTTTGGAACATTGTTGCAAGTAATTATTATATTTTGTTATTCAATTTACTCCTCGTTAATCCTTCAACTAGAATTGCCGGGTAAACAACCACCAAATTAACAACTACTACAATACAAAGCTTTCAATAAATGTTAAGTAATATTCAACTTGTAAAAACACAATAACACAGAGAAACACAGAATGTTTCAACAACAAACTGAACAGCAAAATAGGCATGCTAAATTCTATTGAATTTTAAATCAAATGCAAATGGCACTTATTAATAAGTGTTGCAATGCTTAGCACGAAAGAAATGAAAAATCAATACACAATCTACACCATGTATAGTTTGCTTGCACATAAAGAAAGCATAATATGTAATTCTTTCCACAAATTCTAAACCATGAATCACTAAATCTCCAACTAGATTTCTTATAAAAATAACTATTAACTAAAAAGAGATCTTCTACAAAGTTATATAAAAATAGCTGATCTATAAATAGTTTCTAAAAATAGACTTCTTAAGATGATGAATAAAAATGACACACTAAAAATAGCCAATCCCAACAACTGACTCCTAGCAATGATGCTAATGAAGCTTTTATCTGTTTTGACCATGACAATCCCTTGAAGATACCCTACAAATCTAAAACCCTTGTCTATCGATTTTCTAGCAAACTCCAGCTGAAATATGTAACTTAACCTAAAGCGTATGAAGTTATATATGCTAATATGTTGTTCTTGTTTAATTAAAAGACTTGTTGAAACCATGAAAAAATCTGAACCAAACTCTGGAAGTGATTGCAAAAAGGATAGTGTTGGGACTATTTTGGTTTCCAGGGTCGCATTAAAATTTTGGGTTATGTTGTCAGTTCTATGTGCCTTAACTTCTGTTAATTTTAAGTATGCCTGCAAAATTTTGAAAATGTGTCTGCATTCAAAGGCAATGGTGTTTGGAGAAGGATTTGTATTACATAAACCCTAAGTCCTGTTACCCACAAAGCTTGTTCTATTTCGGAGTTACTTTACGGGTCACTTAAGTTTTAATAAACCCATGTGTTGTATTTGTTATGTCCGAACGGGGCCACTTTATCACTTAACTGTTAGGTTTCATGTTTCCTAAGTCGGGCGGGTTCCTTTTTAATATTTCCTAAGTCCTAAGCCTCCCATAAAATTTATTACCTTTTGCATCTGTCGTGCAAGTTGATTTAATCTAACGGCGGGCGCTATCCCTTAAAGCGCAAGATGAAGTCTTTTAATGATCAAGGCATCGCGCCTGAAGGCCATGTGTACCTGGCGGGACCGACATATGTTTAAAGCCTATCATAAAGTGCATGCAAGTTTTATTTGATCCGACGATCAGCGCTATGCCTTAATCTCAAGATGCGGTGATAATAACCTTTAAGACATTGCGCCTTATTGACACGTGGCGGCTGTCAGATCTCGGGGTCAGTTTGAAATAAAGTAATGAATGATCAAGTTGCCAAAGATCCTACGGTTGGCGTGAAGCCTCAGAGAAAAGATGTGTCTGATCTAGTGTTTAAGGCATTGCGCCAGATGGACACGTGGAAAGTGGCGGGCCAGATCTGAGGTTAAAATAAAGGTAACTGCCAGACAACTTAAGTTTCATCCAACGGCTAGTGTGAAGCCTTGATGTTGAGATGATCGTTAGATAGTGTTCAAGGCATTGCGCCTATGAGACACGTGTTCAACCAATCAGCATAGGTCAAAGGACAACGAGGATTTATCAGAGCCATTAATAAAGCGCCATGTGGAGGTCAGTGGGACCAGGATTATCGGGCAATAATTGAAGTTAAAAGGCAGTCAAGTTAAGGAAAATCTATGGCCAGCGTAAAGCCTTGATCGTGAAGATGAAGTTTATTAACCTTTAAGGCATTGCGCCCTTGCACCACGTGTCCCAAAGAGGGTCCGGCTCAGCATTAAGAGTAAGGTAAAAAGCAGTCATGTTAAATCTGATCGTGTGGCTGGCGTATTGCCTCAGACCAGAGATGTAAGGAGATTAATCATTAAGGCATTACGCCTAGATGACACGTGTCCTGTCTGGGAGACTATACCTGCGGTCAATAAAGTGGTGGTTAGGTAATTTGTGGTCAATTTAAAGTAAATCTGATGGTGGGCGTAAAGCCTTACCTACAAGATGCAAGGAAGATAGCCTTTGAGGCTTTACGCCTAGCTACCACGTTTCTTCATAAGTTTGTGGGGCCTACAGTTATGAAGCTGAGGGTAAAGTTAATGTGAAGTCAAGTGGGTTTTGATCTGACGGATGGCGTAAAGCCTCCAAGTAAAGATGACCGTGATTTAGCCTTCAAGGCATTGCGCCAACACGACATGTGGATAAGTGATGGGACCCTGCCAAAAGTAAAGGAAAGTAAAAGACTGATAGTTTTAAAAGGATCCAACGGTGGGCGCAAAGCCTTAGGGAAGAGATGTAAGGAGATTAATCTTCAAGGCAACGCGCCTAGGTGACATGTGTCCTGGTGAGATCATGGGCCCCGGGTTTTAAAAGGATTTAAAAAAACGATTGATAGATCTTGATCTAATGGTCAACGCAAAGCCTCAGAGAGAATGTGATCGTGATCTAGTGTTCGAGGCATTGCGCCTGATGGACACCTGTCCAAATTGATGGTAGTCTTCGTCAACCGTTGCTAGCCGTCGAATTTGATATGAAGTTGCTGAGATCGACGGTTGTGTTTTAAACTGGTAAAGAAATATTTCTGAACTGTTGGGCCATGAAAGTTCAAATGAGGCGGAAGTAATGGCCAAACGTGTGGCCATCTCAGCTAAAATTAAATGCTAAGTGATGGGATTGTGTATAAGACCATTCACTTGAGTTCTCGAACGCCATAATTGTTCAAGTGATTGAAGCAGAGCCAAGTTGCAGTGCTTTCTATCTTATTTCCGACTTGTGCAGAACGGGTAAGTTGCTCTGTTACTTCACTCTGAAGCATTGTAAATTTGGTTTCCTGTAGGGTTTTGGCATTATAAAGGAAGTAGAAATTGTGTACGAAATTGAGACTTTCTGAGTAGTAAACCCTAATTTAGAAATGACACCCATAAGAGAACTTATTGGAAAAATAGACTATCAAGAAAGGAATGTCTGTGAAGATCTTCTGCAACAATTAGTCAAATCAACCAATGATACCACTAAGATCAAAGAAATGGTGCCAAAACACCCTCGTTTGAAAATTGGGGATGGTTTGTAACTTTGTATGATAAGGGTAGATGGGTGAGAGATGCGAAAATTAGCATGCCTAGTTTAGCATTGTTTAAAGTGGCTTTTAGTCAAAGCAATGCATTTGCACCTAACAACAACATATGGCAGTTCGATGTGGGAAAATTGGTAGTCCCAGGAGTCTTCATGGACATTGATTTGTTAGTCCAAATAACAGAGAAATATGATAGTGTGGCCAAGGTAGTAAGAGATGTGAATGGAAAAATATTAATAAACATCACAGCTGGGGAAATAAGAGAGCTTTTCCAACTAAATGATCCCACTATTCAAATGGATAAAATTCATTTTGATCAATTCAAGGAGGTATATAAGGCTCAAAGAAATTATCTCAAAGCTGGACCCTTGAAAGAATTCTTCAATAAGATAGGGGATTTGATTGTGGTAGGACCCAGTACACCAGAACCATTTAAATTGGATTATTTCACTCCAAAGGCTAGAGGTGTATACAGTGCCCTAAGTCAAAATTTTGGGGATGATGAAGAAACAGAAATGCCTATTCATTATATGCTCATGATGGTGCAGATTCTCCATCCACATCTAGCCATTATTTTTTATTTTGCTTCATATGTTGCTGATCTAATTCATCATGGTCTAATAGGCATTAAGAATGCAAAGGTAGCTAAACCATTTGGTTGGTATTCAATGTTAATGCATATGTTCTTGTTTAAGGGTGCTGATTACTTTCAAAAGGAGATGTATCTGATGAAAGTCAAGAATGATGAAGAGATGTCTGTCCAACTATGGAGTGCAGATTTCTCATGGGATAGGAAAGATGTTAGTTACATCACCTTTGATATGTGTTTTGCTTCTAGGCTTAGAGCCTTGTTCTCTGATAACCCCAGGATCCCTGCATCTTTGTTGAAATTATTGAGACCAAAACAATATGCTCAAAGCATCACTATAGTGCATAATTGGGGTGATGTCATTTTATACCCTGTTTCAACAGTTTTCAGAGTGTATGGTTTCAGAGGTGTCCCAAATATACTTCCATATCAAGTCCCTCTCAAAATGGGCATTGCAGAGATAATCGGGCAGATTGGTGGACTGCAAGAAGAGGCATTGACAGGAAAAGGAAAGGGCACCATCTTTCCTACTATTACAAGTGTACACCAATTTATTATCACAAAAGGAGGTTGGAAGCATTTGAATAAATATTTTGAGCCTTATCATCTGACAACCTCAATGATAAGATGTGCTGACCCTGAGGGATTTATTAGTGACATGTTTAGAAAAAGGACAAGGTGCTTGGCATTGGACCACCAATTCAATTTCCCTAAGGACATCATTAGAAATGAATTTAATTTACAGGAACAGGAAATCAAGAAGGAAAAGTGGTTGGTTTACAAGAAGACCTTGGATTTTGTTCATCATTTTGATAGAGGATATGATCCCTTAAAAGAATTCATGCCTTGGGAATAGAAAATAGACTCATTGATGACAATGTTTGAAGATATCATGCAAGCTCTGAACCAGAAGAAGGACGTGGTCATGAAGGCAGAACTAGAAAAGGTCAAGGCAATTTTGAGCAGATCTATGCCTGCTAGGAGTATCCCACCAGGCAAGTATGTCCTACAACAGAAAAAGGATACAACATGGTCTTGCCAAGATGAGAGGAAGCTTCTACCTCAAGAGGGAAAAGACCAATAGAGCTAGATTCACAATCATTGCCATCCCCTAAGAGGCAAAGAACAGAGGAAGAAGGACAACAATTAGAGAATCTTTACTCCCCTTCCCAATCTCCTTTACAAATGGATGAACAAGCAATAGCTGAATAGTTTCTACAGATGGGAAGTGCAGGACAGGTCTTTGTAACATCTCAAGATATGCAAGAGGGGTCAAGAGATGCAAGAGGGGATGCTAGAGGCTCCCAAACGTGTAGAGATGGATTTAACAGTTGTAGAGTTTGTTGGGAAGGAACTTGATCCCATAACAAAACAGGCTAGTGATGAATTCCTGTCAAATGACAATTTTGTAAAGGCTAGGGCCTCTATTCAATTCTTGTGGAGGACTCATATTGAAGAGTTCAAGGAGAAATGTCAGAAAAAGAAAGAGAACCAGCCTGATAGAGATAAGAATGAAATTGAGAATGAAGTGAAACAAGAAATGTTATCTATGTTCGAAAAGATCACCCCTCAAGAGGGAAGAGAATTAGTCAGGAAGGAAGGAGTCCTTATTCTGCCAGAGTGGGACATAGATGATGCTATAGTGTTTGATGTTGTCAGAAAAGAAACAAAGACCATGCATGCTACTGATGAAGAGGCTCAACAAGCACATAAAGGAGTCAAATTTAGTGAAGATCATGCTGCATTGGTAATGTGGTCACTGAAGAGGAAAGAAAACAAGAGAAATGATGAAGACACTCAAGCTGAGCATTCAGGCAGCCTACTAATAAGAAGAGTGGCAGTTACCACAGGAGTGGAAGCAGCAAGCATAACACTAGAATCTGCAAAGTTCAGCATGAAGGTGGCAGAGAGACGAGAAGAGGAAAATAAAAGCATGAGAATCAAGTTGTACACAGTCCTCAAAGCTTACAATGATGAAAAGATGAAATCCTTGGAGAAGGATAAAATAATTGCTAAATTAAGAGGACAGCAATCAGTCCAAACATCTCCACAGAGGATGATAACACAAGAGCCAAATCAGCCATCTTCTTCTAGTCCAATTATTGAATTTCCTCCTTCTCCTATGCCATCTAGTTCTATTTTAGAAGCAGAGTTGAATTATGAAAAAGACAAATTGGTAGCAGAAAGGACTAGATTAGAGGGAGTGATAAAAAGTTGGGATGAAGAAAGTGCAAAGTTTCATAGTGCACAAACACTGGTACAACAAAGATATGAGGATAAGATAAGAGCCACAATCATGCATTTTTTTGATAATCTGGATCTTGCCTCTATTCACCTACATGGGAGGAACATTATGAGCATATTGAATTCTTTTAATGAAGACAAAGATAAGTTGGATCAAATTATGCAAAAGTGGAAAGGAAGAAAGGCAGAGTTGAAGTCTTTTTATTCTTTATCTAAAAGGGAAGACAATGTTGATATTGTATTAACTGCCACTCATAAATCTCTCAAGGATCTAATTGATTTGGACATAAGGAGAAGTATCATCCAGAAAAAGGCTGAGACATTAAGAAAAGAGTATTCAAAGACCCGTTTTGAGATATTCCCTAATTTATTCAGAAAGAATGGTAAGATAAAAAGGGAATCCTAGTGGATGAATGAGATGGGTGAAGAATTGTCAATCACAACTAATAGCATCATCATCTTAGAAAATACAATCTTATTTGTTCAAACTGTAGAAACCATCGAAGAAGCTAGGTCATACTTTGGGTTTTGGAAAAAGGAAGTTGAACAGATAAAGACAAAGTGGGATGAACTAAGCAGCAAGAAAGATGAAGTTATCAACTTCCCTTGGCCGAATGATGAGGTGTTCACATCCTGGAAGGACAGATTTAATGTTGTACCCAAGAATAAAAGGATAGTGTGTGATGTTCAACCGAAGGTAGTTTTTCCAGCATTTTGAAATGGACAAGCGGTTGCAAAAGACCTTCACATCAGAAGACCAAGGCAAAAAATTCCATATGACGAGCTCAGAACAAGTTTGAAGCAGTTGCAAAAATCAAGTGGTCAGAAGACAAAATATTTTGAAAATCTTGTAACAAAGTGGTTATCACTTTTGTTGTTTGTTTGTCTCTTGTATGAGTCATGTTTTGTCTTATCTCCTAGCCATCCGAAGCTTGTTGCATCCTGCCTTTTTCAGGATTCCAAGATGGCTAGTGTATACTATATATAGCAAGTTGTAATGTTTTGTAAAGGGTGGTGAATTCACAACTGCGAGGCAATTTACTGATTTTTTTCTAGTTTTAAAGCTTTTGTTACTTTGAATGTACTAATACAGAGAGATTTAAATAAAATACAGTGGAGTTCCTGTTTCATATCTATGATGTCTTCATGTGTTTATATCTGAGTTCTTGTGTGTTAAATTTGTAAGGCAAGTTTAATGTACTCTTTACAAGGTGGATTGTGAAATTATTCTTAAGTTCCTTTCAAGGGAAGGGTGATTTCAGGGGATTCAGGGCTTACATAGAAATTTGATGTCTAGTTATGGGGATGAAAAGAATAATTTGTAAGGCAATTTATTTGGGTTCTTTCTACGTTTCTATTAAAAGGTCTTTGTAGATGTGTATTCATTTGACTCTTCGCCCTGGATTAAGCACTGGTCTGGATTGAAATAGTAGTTAACATCATCAAATCTAAAATCTAAGCAACCCTTTAAGTTTTTGTTGAAGAACATAGATGTTTATCATTTGTATCTAAAGAATACAAGTAATCTTGTTGATTCCTTAGAGAGTGAATCATTAGGTCAGCCTGCTTGAGTTAAAAGCTCAAAGAGAAGAAGGATGAGAATCCTTATTGCACTTGTATTTGCTATTGTTAAATGTATCCTTTGGTTTGTAAGATTCTACATAAGACTAGTGGTCAACATCTGTAGGATTTGTTACCAATTGTTGTAGTAAATACCATTAACAAATCAGTGTAAAATCAAGATCCATTTTCAAATTTACTGAGAAGCAGTAAGTTGTAAGAGGTACACCCGCCTGAGTCTGTGGAGCTCAAAGAGAAGAAGGATTAAATCCTTGTTAGTTAGACTTTCACTTGTTTGAATCAAAAGTTGGGTATCTAAGAGTCAAGCATAAGTGCAATATTGAGATTCTACAAGGAAAAGCTCTAACAAATAGATTTGTCATATTTGAAACAGATAGATCAGTAGTAAAAGACAACGTGAAACTGTGGATTAATTGGGTGTGCTTGTCTAATATATTGGAGCTAGAACCATTTTCTAGTTTGTCTCACTACCTTGAACTTAATCATTATTAGGAATTGTGGGTTCACTGTGTCTTCTTTCATCTAGAAAGGATCATCCAATGTATTATTGTGAACGTCCCTATCATACCCAACACAACCAAAGAATGTGCTTGTAAAGAGCCTGCCTAGCTCTTCTTTATAAACTCGAACCAAATTTAGTCCACAAGATAATATAAACAACACTTCGCTTTTGAAACGAATATAAAACCCCTTTTTTAAAACTTTTTTCCAACATTTAAAATCAAATAGCAATTCTGCTAGGAAAGATTTAATTCTTTGAAAACAACTACAAAGACTATGTCAAACTATATGGCATCACAATCCTTTGGAAATAACCAGCAATCATTAACTATTTATTATTTAAATGCTACCTTAAAATGCCACCATGTATTCTTCAAAACGCTGCTGACTGCATTGTCCATATGCTAGCCGCGACATATGCATGCAACACTCTTTCCCTTGCTTCCTCCATGCATTTTATTGCAGGCGTGCTAGACTTTCTATGGCAGCTGGAGTTATGGAGGAAAGGTGACGCCAAGGCAGAATTCAACTCCTTCCTCTCACTCGCAATGATATGTTCTCAGATTTAAAAACGCAGTCACCACCATAATCAAAGTAACCAAAAACACTGTTGTCTTTCACAACCAATGTCTCCCTTACACGATTCACTGGACATTAATGGTCCAATTCAAAGTGCTGGATCAACAAATCGAATTCACAATTCGATATGCCAGAATTCTAAAACCCTTACCAAATTCCTTCAAAACACAAGTTTTATCAAAAGCATAGAATGAATTCTTCTTGGGTTTCGAAATCCTTATATAAACCAAAGCTTCTTCTTCAAGCTCGAATTCCTATCTCCAAGTATACACCTCTCATAACTTAAAAGCCTTCCTTCCTTAAGACTTAGGATATAAATTGCATAATGATATTTAACTTTAATAATCATAAAGTATCATTAAACATAAAATATCATTAATATCCATGATATAACTTATAACTCCACCATTAATTAAATAAGGAAGACTGAATTCATCACCTTGATCTCATTCTGCAACATATTGACACTGAATCACTGAAAATCAACATCCCAAAATAGAAACTGGCACAGGGTGACTTACCCAAAATAGTAAGTCCTCTCTGATAGACCCTCAAAACAAAGCATTAGCCCACAAGGGTCGCTTTGATGGGCTAAGAATCCCGTCCCACAGACAACTGCTAATTCGGGAACATCACAGTCCTCCCTGGCCAAGATTGCTTGTCCTTAAGCAATCATAAAAAATAATTGCAACACAGTCCACCTGGATCCCATGGATAGACACGCATAGTGTCCCTGTCATAACCAACCTCCTGTAAAAATATCTCCAACATCCACAACACAATCAACATAGTCTGAGAAACTGCACTGAACACTTGAACCGGTGAGACTGAACTAGAAATACCACACGGAAGTAACTCAACTGATAACCTGAACTTGCCTCCAATCTTCGCGCCAACTAAACTATCATACCAGTCGTCAAACAGATGCACCGATGTACTCTGCAGCTGGTAGATATCTTGAACATGAGGATCAAATGTAAAACTGTATGCACTCCTCACAGTGTATACCTCTGTGAACTGCTCATCAAACCCTGTCTGATAACCCACAGAAACTGTCTGATAACCCGGTGCACTGATAGGCTCCCAAGCAATATCATCATCCCCATTCATCACCTGAAAGGGATTATCACCGAGCTCGAACAACAAATTGTCATAAGACAGTGATATCCATATTAAACAAAGGATTGTTCACAAAGTGAACTGGGCTAGAAAACTGTGAACAGTGAGAGACATGATGTGTAACCTGCTCTATCTGAAAGGGTTCATGCCTCCGTGAATCCTCCCTATCTACTGCACAAGAAAACATAGTGCGTAGACTCCCCTCAGAGAGGCAATGTAGCACATATTTCCTTCCCTGATATTCAAATCTCATCTCCAACGCGCTCAAGCTAAGGTAGAATTCCTTAATCTCATGTAACCACTGCATCCCTAACACCGCATCCATCTCTTCCAAATCGAGCACATAAAAATCAGATTTCAACTCATAATCACCAAAGAACAAAGAGAGATGATTAATGCACCTGGTACAGGTAAGGGTATAACCATCGGCCACCCTAACTCGAAATCCCGCAAACTCCTCAACCTGAAGACCACACTGACTAGCAACTCTCTCATGAATGAAATTGTGTGTAGCTCCAGTATCCAATATAGCAATACAAGGTTGTCCTTCCACTAATCCCCTCAGTCTGAAAGCAGTGGGAAGTGGCACAGCAGTGGACAACACTATAGGAGATAGTTTGGCATCAAGACCAAACTCTGTAGAAACCCTTTGTCCCTCATCAATATTTGAATCAGCAAGCTGATGAGTAGTCTCAGCCTCAACCTCATCATAGTACACCCACATAGAATGGTTAGCCTTACTCGTGGGCCTTAAGGGACAATTGTGCTCTCTGTTAAAAGGCTCCTTGTAGCAAAAACATAGTTGTCTCCTCAAATCCTCACGAGTCGCCTCATCATATTTTCCAGCAAATTTCTTCTTTTCATCAACCACTGGTGGAGGTACCTCATTTGTGGATAAAAGTAGTAGATTTAGGTTGCGCTTGCCCTTTAGAGGCTGCAAACTCCATGTTCTTAGCTTTCTTGATGGCCCATTGCAAGAACTGAAGATCAAATGCTCTAAGCCACCCTCTTAAGGGTTCCTTTAATCCCTCTGTGAACAACATAACCAATCGTTTCTCTGCCATATTAGGAACCATGACAGAGAGTCGCAAGAACTCAGCAATAAAAGAATCCAAACTACCGGTCTGCCTAAGTTGAGAATGGTCCCAGAAATAAGTCTCTGGATCCTTCTGATCAAAACGCTCTACCAAACCATCCACAAACTCCTGGTAAGATACGATCTGATCATGATGTAGAGAGACCAACCCATGGTACCACCAGTCATGGGCTATACCATCTAAATGCAAAACAACAAACCTAATGGCATCCTCCTCAGACATAGGACGTAAAGTCAAATAAGTGTCGAGCTTGTGAATCCAAGCTCTAGCTGTCATCTTCCCACTCCCATCAAAGTGTGTTAACGTCAATTTGTGGGTTGCCTGTTTCAATTCATGATTCACCTGTCTCTGTCTCCCATCAGTTCTACCTTTAGAACGTACTCTTCTGAGTCATGAACCTGTCAAAAGTAAGATGTTGCTTTACCTCAGGTGGTAAAGCATCCCACTCAGTGTGCAAAGCTAATAAATCGTTAGCAAAAGAAACTTCATCATAAAAATTAACAATATCGATCTCAGGTCTCAAGAAGGTAGGACGTAGAGGCCTGTCCTGTGTACCTATCAAATCAACTCTGGACCTGTGAGAACTCACTGAAATACTATGTGCATCTCTGTCCCTACCCTAATCACGTGGCAATGTAATGCGCTGGAGGGTGTCAGACAAATTCTGTAATACATTAGCCATCTGTTGTTGGCCAGCTGCCAAAACCTGCTGGTTGCGCGCAATATTCCTAAACTCTGTCCTAGCTTCTCCATCTTCATCAAAACCTGTGTTATCTGGAATTCTTCCTTCCATATTTCCCTGTCCTTGATCACCAGGCAGAGGAGAATTTCTCCCTCTGCGAGCGTAATGGAAGCCTGGAATGTATCTATCTCTCTGCATTAAATTTTAAAACAAATCCCACTTCCCATGAGCAGGTTACACATCATGTCTCTCACTGTTCATAGTTTTCTAGCTCGGATAAGCAGTTGGGAGTAGTTCACTTTGTGAACAATCCTTTGTTTGATATGGATATCACTATGTCTTATGACAATCTGTTGTTCGAGCTTGGTGATAATCCCTTTCAGGTGATGAGTGGGGATGATGATATTGCTTGGGAGCCTATTAGTGCACCGGGTTATCGGACAGTTTCTGTGGGTTGTCAAACAGGATTTGATGAGCAGTTCACAGGGGTATACACTGTGAGGAGGGCATACAGTTTTACATTGCTTCCTCCATGCATTTTATTGCAGGCATGCTGGACTCCCTATGGCGGCTGGAGTTATGGAGGAAAGGTGACGCCAAGGCAGAATTCAACTCCTTCCTCTCACCCGCAATGATATGTTCTCAGATTTTAAAACGCAGCCACCACTATAATCCAAGTAACCAAAAACAGTGTTGTCTTTCATAACCAATGTCTCCCTTACACGATTCACTGGACATTAATGGTCCAATTCAAAGTGCTGGATCAACAAATCGAATTCACAATTCGATATGCCATAATTCTGAAACCCTTACCGAATTCCTTCAAAACACAAGTTTTATCAAAAGCATAGAATGAATTCTTCTTGGGTTTCGAAATCCTTATATAAACCAAAGCTTCTTCTTCAAGCTCGAATTCCTATCTTCAAGTATACACCTCTCATAACTTATTTTTCGAATCCTTATATAAACCTATCACAATTCTTTTACGTAGAATAACCACACCACCATTGAAAACTATGAACATTCCATTTTATTTCTCTTGTACCACTTACTTACAATATGAAAATTGAATAGTAGCATGTGCAAGCTAAAACATGTAGTTCATTAACTTTTTTTATTGCATAGTACTTGAAGCATCTTATTTACTTTCATTAAAATATAATTTCTATTGATCTTTTGGGTGATTATATTTTTTGGGAGAAACTCTTATATTTTAGAAGATTTAGTATGAGGTAATAGTATCAAGATACCTGAATTTATGTATAAGGTTGGTAATTAAGATATTCCATTTATTATTACATCATTAGTTATTGTAATGTTCCCTTCCAAGATCACCTTATACTTTGCCCTAAATTCACAAATGCAAAATGAAACAAGAGAAAATCTATAGTTAGAGATGTAATTCTTACTTGAATAAATTATAAAATGAGACAAGCTATAGAAATATCTAAGTCTGATTTCTCATATCAGGTTGATCTCTTAGATAGATCTCCTTTATCAAATGGAATTCTTCTGCTTAGTTTGCTCTCAAAATCTGAATATTACTCTTTTATTGTTGCTCCTGTTTTCTTGCAATGAAGTCTCCTTTATACTTTATTGGTGAAAGGGTTACCGCCTTTCATTAGAATTGATTCACCACTTTTCTGTAATGTCCCCATTTTCATGAGCATTGGAATTTGAGTGATTAGCCTATTATTGTGTACCTCGTAGGCTAATTATTGTGGATAGAGGGTCTTCTGTGGCAGAGACTTGGTTCATGGAGGTTCTTATCTTCTTCAGAATTTCGTATGTTCCAATTTGGTCTTCGTTTGGCTCAGATTGGACTTTGTTTGGGCTCAGTTTCATATACTTACTATCTATAGTAAGTTTGAGGTTGATCGAGAAGGACCCTTTCTATTTGTGGAAAGTGCATTTGGTCGTGTGGGGAATATTAGGTGTGACTCCTGTTTCAGACGGCATATTTAAAGGATAAGTAATTTGGAAGTTATTATTATTTTAGTGGCCAAATTATTATTTAATCATTAAATGGCTTATTATAAAGTTATAATTTAACTTTAGAATTTCACTTGAGTTGAGGGTTGAGTCATCATTGGAAGGGGCCATTTATCCAATTAATTCATTGAAGCCTAAGCCAAAGTATTAATTAAAGTATTGGAGTAAATGAATTATTAAAAGGAAAAGTATATCAATTTATCCCACATTGGCTGAAAAAGTGTGTGAATTCTCTCACAAAAGTTATAAAAGACTCACATGAGTTCTTTTTCATCATTCAGGACTTGTGCATTTGCTTTTGTTTGTGTGGAGAATAAATTGAAACAAGGCTTTCAGATTTCGAGCTTGAAGAATTGTGAATTCTTCCAAGTTATTTCAGCATAGTGAATTGGTGAAACACCCAACGAATTGTGCAAGAGCTTTGGCTTCATCCAGAGGCCAAGATTGATTTCATTGTTACAGAGATTGATGATTAACAGCTCCATTTTAATTTCAGAATTGTTTGCAAGAGCTGAAGACTTTGTTAAATGCAGATTGTAGCACTTAAATAAGCCTGTGTTTGGAATACATAAGAGGCTGCAGGTAATTAGGAGCCACAATAGCTGAAAGAAAGGTGGTGTTTGGGGTTTTTGGTGGCTTGTCTTTGCTTGCTAGGCGTTTTACATCCACTTCCCAGCCTTAGCGTTACATCTTGTAGCAGCCTCGTCCCATTTGATGGTGTTAAATGTGATCAGCAGACAGCTCCAGGTTCTTTGATGTAATTTGCATTATGATATCTTTTGGCATATGGTGTTGCTGTAGATGCACATTTTATATCAGATTTTGTAATGGCATTTGGGTTGTCAGGCATAACAACTTGGTTTAGCATATAACTGAAGGCAATATAGGATTGCATGCAATTTGTTTGTCAAAATCCTTAATTGTTGCAATTGACTAATTTGCATAAAGTTTTGCATTGGAGAATTGAAAGGATGCATGCCAAGTGTTTGTGAAAATGTCCATTGACTGTAGGTCCACACAAGTCGAAATCATATGTATGAATTTAAAAAGTCAAAGAGATAGCATTTACTTTTTAATTTCTCGCTTGGATTTCTTAATAATCATCTGCAAGCATCTAAACTACATTCGAAACCATTTCAAGCAAGCAAGAGCAATCTGAAAATAAAAGACAGCAAGACAGAGCTTACCTGTAAAGTGTTTGATAAAATGTCAAACATTTGAAAAATAAAGCAATTTGGTGTTTGTCAGAGTTAGAAACACCAAGGGTTCTTACATTTTCATTGTTGCCTTCGAGAATAATATAGTATTCCCCAAATTTCTCTCCATTGGATGACCTCAAATGAAACATTCTCCGTTTTTTATCTTCCAATGTGGGGGAGAATCACGCCTCTTCATCATGACTATCCTTTGAAAAGGTCACAATCTTTCACAATTACCACCCTTTGGATGAGTCACAACCCTTCATCATTTATGCCCTTTGAAAGAGTCACAACCCTTCATAATTGTCCCTATTTGAAAGAGCCACAAACCTTCATAATTACCACCTTTTCGAAGAGTCACAACCCTTCACAACTTTTTCCCTTTGAAGGAGTCACTTATTTTCTTCTCATTTCTATTTTCTCTTCTATTAATTCTTCCTTGCTTCACACCTTCCCTTTTCTCTTCCTTCCTCTCTCCCCCTTTCAAATGAAGTTCTCTTCTCCCTTTTTATATCTTTTGTTTGAGGGAGTCACAACTTTTCATTTCATGCCTTTTGACCCTTCATTAACTTTACTAAATTTAATTATGTTATAATTTAATTTATTATTTTATATTTTTAATTTAAATTTTATTTTTCTTCTTTTATGTTTTTATTTCATTATTATTATTATTACTATTATTTATTATTTAATCCTATTTCAAAAAGGGGACATCACAGTTATCTAAATTATGAGCATCCCTTTTTATACTTCACTTAAACTCAGACCAACTCACAATCTGTGAATGTGTGTGGGCCAACCCTGTTGGAGGTGATTTGGCATTCATGCTACTGATTGACAGTATAATGCGATCAAAGTACAATGCATTTGTGATATGCTACTGATTGACAGTAGTTGACAGTATGCGTCTCACAGTCAAGCTTGAGTTGAGAGACTCTCTCCCAAGGGAGCTTCCCTCCATTAGGGAGATCATTTGTAAGCATTTTGAATATCCGTTCATTCACTCTTGGCTATAGATCCAATAGAACTGCTTCTGATTTTCTCATTAATCATTTCTAATATGAGCTGTATTTTCATTGCACGAGGTCAACTTTTTACTCAAACTGAAGCAAAATTCCTATACATTATTCTGCATGACCTGATTTACATATATACATCTTGTGCAAAAATTTTGAATGTCTAGCATTCCGTTTTGTTAAGAAATGTAGATCTGAAGATAATGTATAAACTAATATGTAGTAGAATGCAATTGCCTTGGTGATTGATTGATTCTACAAAAATATATTTGTATTTATATATAGAATCTATAATGAATA